>OY101450.1:152033674-152303470 GCA_956483635.1 Panzeria rudis
AATAGAATACATATTTAACTCCATCACACAATAAAACAAAGTCAAATTGTAAAATTGTATTTAATTTTATTTAAAAAATACGACCAAAATTCAAATAAAAAGCTTACAGAAGCATTAGATTTTTTCGATACCCAGAAATATTCAAAAATATAGATATTATGTACATACCTATGTATGTTTTTATATTCCTCCTATTAATGGTTATAGTCAAAATCAATTTAAGTAAATGTGAACAATAAATAGGAAATCAAGGCGAACTAAGACAACGGTACATGTGATCTTTTGACCCAATTTAACTTCGTTCCATCACTAGAAATGATTGTTTGAAAATTACCGGACTAGAATATTTTGTCAATTGTACTCGTATAAAAAATTGTTTATTAATCCCCCAGACGTGCTTTCGTTTTGCTCATTTACATACAATGGCGTGCTAGACACGTTTCCAAGGGAGGGGTAGAAACCTCAGATAGTTTTGTTTTGTTCTAAAAATTAAAGACACCTTAAAACCTTTTTATTTGATTATTGTAATATCCCAGCAAAAACTTTTGTCATTTTTGTAATCGGTAGTATTTTATTAATGGGTTGCAAAGTAATGAGTGGTACTTATATATCTTCTAATTAGAGTTACTACCTAGTTTTTAATAAAATTAGCACGTATTTTTCTCTTTATCTGAAAGTAGTTACAATTTGTTGATATGTTTTATTAAAATAAGTAGACAACCATTTTTAAAATCAACATGTGTTTGCATATGAAAACTAATGTTTGTCGCTTAAACTTATAAGTCAACAATAGCTCAGTGGGTGAAGTACTTGTCTTCAAAGCTGGACGAGCATAGGTACGTATCTCAGCTGGTTAAACAAAAAAATTTTATATAAATATTTGTAAGGTGTACAAAAATAAATAGTTATCGAGTCAAATTGTAAGTAGTTACGAATTAAATCCCCATACACTTTTTTGCCTACCAATAAGCAAAGTTTTTGCTGGGATAGTTGCTTTTTTTTAGTATTTTGATGTTTTGCAACTCACGCATAAAGTTTTCTTTTGAAATAATGAATTTACATATTGGAATTTGATGTATCATCCCATACGGTGCTGAGGAGGCATTATATTAAAAGAACGCTAATATTTTCTAGGCAAGAAATTTCCATTAATGCTTAATTTTCACACTGCTTGAAAAAAAATAAGTTTTATTTTGGGTACGTTCGTAAATTCAGTAATTGTGCAATAATCAAAGTTCTGCGCAAGAAAACAAACTCTTGGCAATAATTTTTTCGTCAAAAGTTTCTTTACACAAAGACTTGACAGTGATGTCGCAGATTGCTACAACAACGGCAGCATTTTTATTACTGTTACAACAGTTTGCAGAGCGGTTGCACAAATTTACTGCATTTAAGAATTCACCCTTTGTCTTCTTCTAAATTTTGTTTAAAACTGTGTTGATATGAACTTTCTTATTTACACAGAAAAAAATTAAAAATTCACACTTTGATAAAAAATGTAAAACAAAAGACCTGATGCTGCACGCAGTTATAAATATCGAAATAAACTCTCCAAAAAGTAACATATCCACAATTTACTCATGTACTCGGTAATTAATCGATAGAATCGAATTTATAACTTTAGTTATTCAAGACATTTTGAAATAGCGGATAAATTCTGCAATGTGAAATATTTTAAAATTACTCGAGAGTCAAAAGCGATTAAAAATGTGACATTACCACGTCATTATTTATATTTCTAAGCCTCTGGAAAAAATTCATCCTGCCATCCGTATGGAATATTGCTGCTGCTGCCTAACTGAGTTTGTTCAGACTTCCAACAGTGTTTTTAATAATAAAACAACAAGCCCAACAACTTTTGGTCAAATTACGAAAATGTGCTGGTGATGCAAACAGATCACGCAACAGGTTCAACTAATAAACAACATTAAACTGACACCATTCTCAAATGACACCAACTGCAGAAATGGAAAAACTAAATCTACTGAAATGTAGTTTTTAGTTGTTGTATTTATTTTTTAATATTTTTGTTGTTATCTGTAATTTGCCAACAAATAACTGCAGACTACCATTTGCCAAAAGTAGGAACTAAATAGCTAGTAGATGGATAGATGGAGATAATAATAAAATCAGTTGGTGGTGGGTGGGTGTTAATTTAGACAATCCTTGTAATGGAAGGCAGAGTAATGCCTTGTCATGTCATGTCATTAAATTGAATTGAATCTTTGTGAAGCTATTTTACAGCGAAGAATAGCAAAAAAAACAGAAACAAACAAAAACTTTTATGGACAGTTTATATCATTTGGCCGTTAGTTTGTATTGTAGTCCTTTTTGTTTTATGCCATTGCGAGTATTCGCTTGTCCATTCCTTCCATTATATAACAACTTTTTTGCTGTCAAAAGTTTTAGTGTTAATACCTAAAACGTGATGGTAATTGCCCTGACGGTATTAATGATGATGATTTCTATTTACTTACAATTTGCATTTATATTTTTCTCTTTTACTTTAGACATTTATTTAATAAAAATATTTTCTTCTAATTTTATTGTTAGTCTGCCCTTTAATGAAACTATTGTATTGCACGTTTTAAAGTTAAAAGGTTTGCATAATAGTTAACTAATGATTATGTTAATCTAATGCATTCATTCTGTGGTTATATCGTGCTTAAGAGACATTAGTAAATTGCCTTTTTATATAATTATTTTTTCTATAATGTTATTTAAAATCCAAAGCATTGTAGTTGATACAAATAATTAAGTTCATGTAAAATATTTTCTTAAAATTTAAAAAAAAATAGTGCATCTACAATCGAAACATGTGGAAAATAATCGTTTTGTATTTCATTTCTATCACAGGTGGCGTTTCTCAGTGATTTGCAGTTATCGATTATAAATTATTTGCTGGTTTTCAAAGCCTACTATGCTTATTATTAAAAATCATTTACACATTTGTAAATTCTCAAATGGTTTTTGAAAGTTTGTGCATAAGATAAAGGGTTTGTAAATGTTCAAAATTGTGTTTGAAGTCTACTGACGATTTGGCAAAGCATCAATGAAATGCATATAGACAATGCTTAAACACCAGCAAATAAATTTCATTTAAAATACAAATAAGTGTAACCTTAGCAAAATGTAATAGATTTTTATAATTTGGGTATTATTTTAATCTGAAAATACGGTTTTCAAACTACAGTAGAATCGCAACAACTAATACCCCGATAAATCGAAAGTTGCGATAATTCGTAAAATGCTAGCGGTTCCTTAAAAAATAAAAATCAATAAAAGCAATAAAAATCAAGAATTGAAAAATGTATGCCTTTTCGTTAGATCAACCTTGATTAAAAATCTTTACTTATATTTGATTCATAAATACCCATCAAAAACTTTGCTTACTGGTAGGCAAAAATATATATGTGGACTTAAGTCGTAACTACTTACAATTTGACTCGATAACTACTCATTTTTGTTTCAGAAATCCAAAATATAAGTGGTACCCCTCACAAATGTATGTTCGTTTTTACTGAAAACTGAAAATGTTGTCCGAGGGGTTTGATTGTTCAACTGATATGTAATTGTTGTTTGGTCATTCATATTAGGAAAAGTGTTTTAATTACACAAATTTTTATCAATGAAGACAGCTTCAGAATCGTTGAGAATATTTAGTGCTGCTTCAACATTATCACTGCTATTCAAATAAAAAAATTTCCCTGTATAATAATGAGATAGCACAAACGTGAGCATAAAGCTATATGTCATGCTGTGCCTGATCAACACAATTGTAATATCTGTATTTTCTTGAGCGCTGACTAATTGCTATGCACAAAGATAAGAGTAACGAGCTGAATTGTTGCAAGAACTCATTTCTCAGTTACCACTAGTAAGACCAAAAACTTATTTCAAAACTGTTTCACAAAAACACACTCCCTGTGAGCGCATACCGACTTTTGTTAAAACACACAATCAAACTAACGCTGTGGGGTTTTATTTTCTTGGTAGCTTGTTTGTATTTTCATTTTTTTTTTACGAAAGAAACAAGAATTCATGATCACTGCTTTGCCGGTTAATAGGCAAAAAGTTATTTTTTCATGTAATTTGAGGCAAGCAAAGGCAGATCGCACAATCGATTCAGCTAGGTCTGAAAGGGTTAACTAGTTACCATTTGACTTACTTGAAGCTAAAAAATAAATAGTCAAATAAACATTTTAAAACTAAAAAAGAATATTTTTTAACACATTATTTTATTATTATTTTATTTACATTTAAAATTTTTTTATTTTTTTGACCCACCGCGTTCATATTTGAAAACATATACTTTACCCACTGAGCTATTGTTGACTTATGAGTTGAAGTGACAAAAATTAGTTTTCAATTTGATTGCAATCACATGATTTCATGTTAATGATTGCTAGTTTTTGATTGCAATCAAAATCGTAAATTTGATTTATGATTTCAATTTGAAATCATGAAATCATTTCAATAAAAATGATTGCAATCAATTTTTTGAAATTAATTTCTATATTAATTGATTGCAATCAAATCCAGTGATTGCAATAAAAATGAAATCAGAATCAATATTATCGTTCTCTTCAAATGATACTAATTTTTCTATAAATAAGGCTTACTCTGATAATTAAAAAAAAACTGCAATCAAAGATTTAAAAAAAAAATGATTTCAAAATGATTGCAACCACAAAAGATTACAATCTTGACATGATTTCAGTTTAAAATCTGAAATCATTTTGGAATCAAAGAATGAAATCAATTTGGTTGAAATCATTTTGATCCATATATTTTGGGATCGTTATATTTTTCAGAACTATTTTTAATTTAAGTTATCCTTTTCTTTGCGTAATGACATGTCATATTGATGTCAACATTTGTGTATGAATACATATATATCGTCACAGAAAATGCAAAAAGCCCTATCCAGCATTTTAAATGTTTTACTTAAAATGAAAAATATATTCACTATTATTGCAAAATTTTACAATAAATATATAAATTTGTACGTCGTTTTTTACTTATATTGTGTAACTTTGCACTAATTGTCAAAATATTTTTCATTTAAACAAGTTTTATGTTTGTCCTGTAAAACTTTTAAAATGTTAGATTCGGCCTTTTGCATTTTCTGTGACGATATGTATTCGTTGGGTATTAAGCTGTTTTCAGACTATTCTACAAGCTGTTCGACTTTTGCACAAAATGCAATCCCGATACAATGTGTTGTTATTGCTTTTTTAAAACTTTCCATAAACTCATTAGATCAGGGTTGCATTTTTTACAGAAATCGAACGGCTTGTGAGATGGTGTAAAACAGCTACATATTAGTAATATTATCATTATCCTTTTTTGCATAAAAACATACATAAATATGCTTTTATCAATTTCATGTTGAAACCTAACTACATTTTTATATGTAATTGGATTTTTGTTCAACTTGTTCAAAACATCTAACAGTTGTAACAAATGCTATTTATGCATGTATGTGTGTGTCCTTTACTCAGTAAATATGTCCAGAAATCCTACAAATAATCGTTTAAATACAGCAGGAAGAAAAAAATGAAGCTCAAGAAAGACGTCCACTAGTACAAGATAAATGAATTTCTGATGCAAATTTGATTTCTTACGATTGTTTTTTCTTTATTCTTCTTTTTTGCCACAATATTTATGTTTGTCATGTTGTAAATTTTTTCTTTACTTTGAAACTAAATTACAATTGCAATATCTCTGCTATTTATTATTCTGGCTAAGAAAATGATACAATACACAGGAAAGGCCGCAAGGCGCATAATTTATCGATAACTGAAAACTATTTGAACTTTCATGTTGACGAATCCGTTTGTTAGAGGTAAGCACTTTTCAATGGCGAGTATATTAGAAGATTAATTGTTATTTTTTATTTCCGCTATTGCGATCGAATTGCAGTCAAAATAAAAGTTAAAACTTGACTGATATTTTTTGGTAAAAAATAAGAGATACAATTTTACCGATCCTTTTTTGGTCAAAAATAAAGAGTGAAAGTTTAATTTTGATTTTTACGGTTCAAAATAAAAGCTGATTTACATATAAAATTTATTTACATATCTGATCATCAGCGCTCTTCTTCTTTGTACCCAAAATCAATTCAACTTGTAAGCGACTAGTCCATACACGCATGTAAGCTATACTCCGTAAAGGACTAGGACTAGTAAATAGATAACGCAAATGTATGGAGAAAATATGGTCGATTTAACATTACGATGTCCTAGGACTGGACCATATAACCCAGTTTGCATTACATCGGAGTAGTCTCAAAACTACTCTATGTATGTACTTGATGGAGTAAGCACACAGAAAAAAATAAGTTTCGTTTTTGATAACAAAAATCTCGGCATTCAATAATAGTTTTTTTTTAATTTGCTGTGATAAAGAATTCCGCTATATTGATAACAAAATTATTTCAAAAGAAAAAAATATATATAAATTAAAAAAAAATTTTTGACATGCCTGGTTCGTATCCCCGGGCTTCCTAGACGTAAAGCATGCTCTCTACAGCCGAGTCATGTCCCAGTTATTTTTTTTATGAGATAAAACTTGTTTTAATTACTTATGAATGAAAAGAAATTCCAGCATGGGAAAGAATTACATACAATGAAATATTGTATTAAGATAATGACAAATGTTATTGAAATTTATATTTTTTCCAATAACATGGTGTTATTAAACATAATTCTTGTCTTTTTTGCTGTGCAAGCTTTCGTGTTTTAACGATTGCAATCGTCAAAAAGCGAGCACTTATCGCTTAACTACAAGCTCTTGTAGTCTTAAAACTACTCTATGTAACCAATCGACGGAACACTTAAGGGTTCACGTTTTAATGATTCCAGTTGTTAAAACGCAAACACTTGTTCCATGACTGAATCACATATGACCATGTTAATACTAGTTCATTTCACTTGAAATGGACCACGTAGTCCAATAATATCTGTAGGGATGGGTTGCAACTACATATGCATGTATGTATGCACATGTTTATTTAGTTTGAACTTGTAGAAACAAACAGGCCCCAGCATCTTAGATACATCCCTTGTAACTTGTGGTGTGGCAACATCTGCATCTTTGAACAAATTATTATTGTGAGAATAAACGGGCAACAAACTTGAATGTGCACGAGTGACTCTTTGTGTGCACATAGTGTTGTGACCTTGTAGAGTCGTGTATATATTTTACAGTTCTAGTTGTTTTACGGTTGACATTTTTTATGCTGCATGATTAATTATGCAATTTTTATAATATTTATTCAAAATTAAAATTCAATTTAACCACACATAAGTGACACAAAGAGTGCAAAAAATATGTTAAAGAAAAACAATATAATTTAATGGGAATGTGCACATAAAAACAAACTTAGATTAAATAAAGTAATGCAGATGTTATTACAGGAGAAGGATGAAATCTTGTGGAAAAATTAATTTATCAACAAATGTGTCTCTCGGGTTACAACATAAATCATAAAAAGTTGTGTTACCCAGCAGAAAGTGTATAAATTTGAAACATTTTTTCTTATTTATTCTTAAATAATAGTAAGCAACGGATCATTTGATCCACATGCCCTGAAAGAAATTGTTAGCTATACAAGTTATATATTATTTTTAATTTTTATTATAATTATTTAAAGTAAAGATGCATTTCTGCGCCAATAAGCCAGAAACGATTGAACATATAAACGCGCTGTTACCGAAATCACCTGCTGATTAAAACAAGACAAGGGGACCATTATCACAACTACAAGGTACAAATCTACAAGTAAAGTACCCACCAAACTATATACTTTATACTTTTGAGAATTGGGACCAGGAATCATATTCAAACATCAAAACCATAAAATTATGGTTTTTACCTCCTGCCAAGTTCATAGCTATTAAAAACAGTTCTCTGTATTTTCCTGCAATTATATGTATACACATAATTTTTACACATAATTTCTGATGGCGTGATCTTCCTTGGACCAGCCAAATAAATGCCTTATCCTCTGATATTCTTGAAGGTGAATGGAGTAATTTCAAAGCTGAAAAAAATTATCCTCTTAGAAGAATACTCGATTGTTTAAAATAAATATCCTCCTAATAAAACAATATTGAAGAATTGCAGACATTCAATGTCTTGTTATAAAATCAAATAATAGCTATACATAATTCTTTTAAAACAAAATTTTAAGCAAAAACGAAATCTATTGAAGATAGCAACGTTCAGACAAGCATTCATATTCATTTGTCATTTCTAGACATCACCAATGGCAGGATATTCTCACTATTTCATTTTTGTTTGTTTTTTTTTTGTAAGTTTAACATCAAAGAAAGAATGAATGAATACATGGAATGCAATGGCATTTGCTAACGGAATGATGAGTATCAGTAACGGCCAACTATAAAGCAACATAATAAAGTGATAATACATGAATAGAAAACAAGAAACCTCCCGAATCAAATAGAACGCAGAAATTTAAATTCAAAATTACAACAGACTGACATAAAAATGTGTGTACTCCTTTGGCAACCACCATACAAAAAATCTACCACAAACTTATTTAAGTTTTTCAAACAGTTTTTGAACGACTTATTAGGAATTTTTGTTTTAGAAATTCGAAGTTAAATATAAGATCAATTGCTCATATTTTTACCCGTTTCTGAACTGTTCAAAGTTTTGTTTTACTACTCCAAGAGTTGGAAAAACTGATTGTAATGTTGAACAATTTTATTAGAGTTATGCTCTTTATGGCGCTACAAGAGGTAGAAATTTTATTTTGTACAAAAATTAAAACGATGCTATTACAGTTACATATAAATTTAATTTTGTTTCGTTTCGTTTTTATTTCATTTTTAATTGTGTTGTTGTTTGAAGGAAACATTATCCCAGCAGCTAAATTTACAACTAGATACGTTTTGGGACAGTCATACACTAGTTGTAATGACACTAGTCATAAAACGACATTCATATTACTAGTTGTAACAAGACTAGTAACGATACTAGTAAAAAAGGACACAATTTTCAGGTATACGACTTATACATAAAACATATTTTTAGCTCTTAAAAAAATAAGTAGAAAGTGGCTCAGTGGGTAGAGTATTTGCCTTGAAATATGAGGAATGTGTGTTTGTACCCCGGTTGAGCCAAAGGTTTTTTAGGAAATAAAAACGACAAGTAAAAAAACTAGTAAGAGCACCACTTCACAACAACTAGTATTCCAACAGAGATATAACTATATACAGATGAACTAGTTGTGCTCCTATGACAACCTAATGTTAAAATCGATAGTTCGATATATGAAAAAAGGACAGATAGGCAACTAGTATGAGTTAAAAAGCAACTAGTATATTTCTAAACACATACTAGTAATTTTGTCTGCAGGGATGTTATCGTTGTTTGGATTTAATATGTATTATATATAAAATTTCGTAGCATACTTTAGGGACAATACAGAAAAAAAAGATGAACGGCCGTATGTAAAAAAATATTGTGCGTTTACACGCAGGACTCATTTGCAAATAAGAACATAAAATTCTGCCAAATACTTTTTTATTGTCATATATAAAATTACTGAATATTTATCTATTTATTAATATATTTATCCATTTATTAGTTTTTATTAACAAACATGTGTAAAGGTGGCATCTCCAACTTCTTGGTGTCTATTCGGGAATACGCGTCGACTAATACAAGTATAATATAAGTATACAGATGGCAGTATAACGTCCGACGATTATTTTTTGTTCTGGTAATTATGTGCATCAAATACGTTTAATTTTTTGACAACCATTATCTAGTTTTTGTCTTATTGATGAATTTGTTGCCCTTATGCGTCCACCTGTATACTTATTATACCACTGGCAAGTCAAATGCTAATTGAGTAATCTTAATTTACTATGTGTGAACACTAAATTTAATTGCTCAGGGCATTAAACGCAAATTCCATCGAATCAACGATGCAAAACTAAAAGAAGGAATATTTGTAATTCCGCAAATACAGTGTAATGCTTCTGATAAACAAATAAAATTTATTTTTATTAAATTTGCGTGTCTTTTATTAAAAAAAAAGGTTTTAATATCATATTTTCCTTCAGTTTAAGTTTCAGTTTTATTCTAAACTGTATTATTTCTTAATGTTAATCAGGCATCACTAACTATTATTGATTTACGCACATATTTATGTCTTCAATGAAAATACCAAAAAGCAAACAAACAACTCTCCTGTAAAATTAACAAAACATTTTCGAATATACTCCTTCTCTGTTTTTTGAAAGGAAAACCTTGCAAATCAGTGCCAACGATAACAAAAGAAAAAAAGGAAAAATACACGCATGGGAGAAGCTATTGTGTATATTTGAAATTCTTGTTTGAATGACAATGTTAATAAAATGAAGAGAAAATACCTCAGTATTGTTTTGCAGTTGAATGTTTACTAATACCCAGCTAACACCGTTACAGAAGTAGTAAAACTGATATGGGGAGTTGTGGTTGGTTCCTTTTGAAATTTTGCAAAAGCCTGATAAGCTTCTGGAAATTTTTAAGAATGCATTTTCACCAAAAGTGGTACTACTTGTGTAATGGTGTAGACCGCCTTAAAGCTTCATATATTGATTGGTGCACCCATTTTAGCTGGTTGATTATTAACCATCTTTAAAAAAAATGCCATTTACATATTATGAGTTTTAACTAAAAATTTAAGGATCAATAAATTTTCTTAAATTGCTGTAATAATATTTATTTATGAAACAAACATAAAATACAGAGCAACAACGCAAATTAATATTGAATATGTGACTACATATGTATGTATAGTGAAATTGAAAACTTTGTCGACTTCTGCGAAACTAACGATGATTGTATGATTAACTTTATAAACGGTTTACGGTTGCAAAAACAAACCATATTTTTATAAGTTAAAGTGAATTTTTATAAACATTTCCATTATAAGTAATAATGCTCAGTTACAAAGTATCAGCATAAATTCATTCCAAACACTTTATCTAAATTACATTTGCTACTTATGTATTTAAATAGACAATATATCAAAATAAGTTAGTTTGTATGCATTAGTGATGTTAGGAATATACATTTTTAATATTCGCGAATACGAATACGAATATTTGATCCAATATTCGCCGAATACGAATACGAATATTCAATCTAAACGTATAGTGCCAATTGATATATCAAATTTAAGTGAAAAAATTTACAATTTGCGTCAATAACAATAAATTGAGAAAAACTGTCACAATACTATTATTACGACATTCCGTTGAGAAAAGTCAGCGGAAAAACGGGTGGCAAGTGACGTCGACCCACTCACATGGTGGAAAGTAAATAAGGAAAAATACGAGCTTTTTTTACCTATGTATAGCCAGGCAATGTTCAGCGACAGCACCACAGAGTGTTCCGAGCGAGCGAATGTTTAGTAGTGCTTGAAGGATAAAAGACTTCAAAAATTTTATTCGTGAAATATTCGCTAGAATTTGGCGAATACGAATATGAATGTCATGAAAGAGGCGAATATTCGGCGATTCGAATACGAATACGAATAATCGTAACATCACAAGTATGTATGTAATTACGTCAGTTTGACAACCTGTGTACTTTCGCTATGCTTGTATGGATGTCATTGTTACATCGTATTTGATAATAAAAGCCTCCGAAATTCTATCCATCAGTGTCTGTAGAAAACGTAATCATATCAAAAGAGAATGGTAAAAGTGTGACAAGGAGGTAAATCAATTTTGACACAGTGATGTTGCTTTTCTCATATGACCCATTAAAGGGCACATTTTACTGTCCTTCAAGGAAATGAAATTTCCAAATAATATAACAGTATCTATTATTTATTGTTTTTGTTGTTATTTCTTAGAGCTGCTGTTTTGGAACGATAAAAGCATAAAAAGAATACAAGTATATTATTCTTGCCTTTTTATGACTTTGGGATAAAATTGTTTTATTGCTTGTTAAAAAACCCTGATTGATTTTGCGTTACATTTTTTTACTTGATATCTGAAACACAAAATAAAAAGTCTAATCATTTCAATAAAAAGATACATAATTATTTTATTTATGTATATACATACATATATAAATTTATCTAGTGACTGTTGCAATATTATAATTAACCTTATTAAGAAGGTGAACATGTGGCCAAATCAAAGAAATATTGATGTTGTACGGAATCGTTATTTTATTTATATTGAATATAATGTTTATTGATGCAGCAGATATTCATATTTTCTCTTCTGATGTTATAAGTCACGTTTTCAATAAAAAATATATTGTATTTCACCTTTTACATTAGCACACGTGTTAAAACACATAAGTATGTAGTCTTAAAGACGGGGTTCACACAGGGCAATTTTTGTAGCGCAGCTTTTAATTGAGCCGCGAGAAAGACAGAGAAAGCAACTCAGTTTGTCTCTGCCTTTCTCCCAGCTGAATTAAAAGTTGTGCCACAAAAATTGTCCTGTGTGAACCCCGTCAAAGATGAGTTCTTGAAAAATAGAAAATTTACTTCTATGTATGTGTCCCAAGTTCATTAACCCTTTCCAACAAGTTCTAAACAAACAATCAAATGAACTGAAAAGTAAACAAATGCAACTTGCAGAAAATGCTAAATAAACAAAATACACAACTGTAAATACTTTCTAGCACTCAGTCGTCGTAGTACAAAACAACTCAAATGAGTTGCAAATATGTTGCAGCAATAATGGTCATTAAGTCTGCAAATGTTGACAAGAAAAAGGAAAAAATGCATTACAACAACACAATAACATAAAACTGTACACATAATACACGCATACATATATCCATACATATGTATATTCATACTATAGTGTTCAATTACACTGGTCTGCAGAAAAAATCGTCTTTAAATCAAAATGTGTGAATTTTTCTTTATGGGCATGACAAATATTTCTACTAGGTACATCAGTACATTTCACCATAACTCAAGAACAGCTTGCCTGATTTGAACAAATAAAGCAAGAAAAGGCTCGGAAGAAAATTACTTTTAAGACATCCATATATAACTTTTTATATATCGAATTGTTTTGGAGTTATTCAGAAATTATTTGCAAAATATTATTTTTTTCTTGCAAAATTAATTTTTTTTTTCTTTTTTAAACTCAAAAAATTAAAAGGACAAAAGAAAGCTAGGTATCTTAGGAATAAAACAAGCCATAAATCTTTAAAATCGATGGACAAATATCGATTTTATTTGAAATTCATTGAGGGAACTTAATTCATAAAAATTGAGTTTTTGAAAAGGAAAAAAAAATGTAATTTTGTATGACAAAAATCTTTTTTTCACCTCTAATTTATAAATAACTCTTAAATATTTGGAAATATACAACAAATATATGTAAATATGACTTAAAGGCAAATTTATTCCGCATCCTTTTGTGTTTTATTGATTTAAAATGAAGAAAATGTACTCAAATTATGATGAAATAAAAACTTTGTATGTTCCCCACAACTTTTTTTAAGGGTCGAAAAAAAACAATTTTTTTGCAGACCAGTATTGTTTGACTTATGGTTCTGTTCGAGTAAACGGAATTTATCGATTTTCGGATTTTAGTTCTGCTCGGAATGCTTGCATGTTATTGCAAGTCATTACGCTATAACTTCGTAAAACATCGTCCAAAATAAATGAAACTTTGCGCAGCGATACTTTTGAATATGGATAATACAATGGTGATTTTAACCCAAAATTTATTTATATCGACTTAAGCACAGAAAGTTTTTGGCTCAGGAAATTTTTGGAAATTAATTAATTCACCAAAACTGTATTGTGATTTTTTTTTTCTTTCAAACTTTCTACATAAATTAGAAATGTTCGGCTATAACACGGCCTTTACACGAAGGAGTTTTTAGGCGTATCAATTACAAAAGAGATTCACTAATAAAGTAATTTTTTTGTTAGAGTCATCACCTAGTTGAACATGGAATTTAATATTTATATAAATACTACAAATTACTCAACAATTAATTTATCATTTAAAAGTATTTTAAAAATATTCTTCATGTTATTATTGTATTAGAAAATACAATGTTTAAAATGAATGCAATTTCTAAATAAAAAATAATAATTTAGATGTGCTAATTTGGTGCACTTATTATAAAATTTCAAAAGCAAAAATTTCTCTTAAGGAATCTTCCGGAATTATGGTGATTAGAAAATCGTCAACAATTTAAAAAGAGCATCGTTATATACATATGTATGTATATATATTTGACATCTATTCCAATAAGTGTATCTACTTGTTTCAAGTTTTATTATTTTTCACTTTATTTCAAACAATAAACTACTTCGAACTAAATAAATATTAACAAGTTGAAGACACACTACGAAATTCCTAAGTTGCTTCCGCAACAGCATCCGTTTCCATCTACAAAAGGAAAGAGAGAAACGAAATATAAATAACAATGGGAAGAGATATCATAATTTCCACACTGAAAGTAAATAACTTAAATAAGTAAGAGTGTAACAGTGGGTATTTTCTAATATGACGAGTAATATATTTATATGGGCATTTCCACAGAAAAGTCAAATTTTTGTTACGTTATGTGACCAATCAATTAAGTTTGTGTTTTAGAACTATGCAGCTCGATTTTTCTTCTCTTTTACTTACAATTTTTAGTAATTTTTAGACATGATACAATTGAGAGGCTTAGTGAAATAATTCGGTAAGCCACATACACAAAATATTGAATAAATCGACATTTAAGTTTAAACAAAATTTAAAATTATATGGTTTTTGAAAATTTCTACTGTAAAAACGCAGCATAATTACTTGCAAATAGTAGAATTTATCAAAAAATGTATCTATGATGCAAAGCTATGGTAGCTAGCAAGAGAATGAGCACATAAACCAAATATTAAATTTAACGTGGGTTACAGAGTTATTGCACTAAGCCCTCAATTAGAGATACTACATTTATTTACATTGTCGCGAAATCTGGTAGATTTTATTTGAAATCTTTATCGAAATCTATATGGCTTACGCCAATCTTTTTTGACTTTTTCAAGATTTTGTATCCACGACAAAATCCTTTCACTGAAGTTTATATATTAAACTGTATCTAACAAGTGCAAACTTAGCTAACTCACACCTTTTATAGAGTATTATTCTAGGGGTGGTATTCACGTAGCCAATACACTCACCTATTATAGAACAATGTTGTACAGGGTAGTAAAAAAAAACTACTAGATTTTGAGTAGATTTCGTCCAAACCTAGTGACAAACTAGATATCGTTTTTTATGGTAAATCTAGCAGAAAACAACTAGATTTACCTCGAAATTTTGTAACTACTAGATTTTCGAGGCAATGTAAATGCCGATATATTATGAGCTAGAATTCAAAAAATTCTAATCTATTATTTTGAAGTTTTGAAACATAGTCGGAAAAATACTGATATTTAGTTAAAAGTCTTAAGTTCTAGAATACAGTTAGCTTTAAAATAAAAATAGAAAAATAATGCTGATAAATTCTTGAAATTACGTAAATAGTTTCTTTAATGAAATTTACTTGTACAAACTCCCAGAGGGAAAAGTAGTCATTGATTACATATATAATGTATTGCTTTAGAAAGCAAAACAATGCATTCCTTTGGAATTAAGAATTAAGAAGAAGGAATGTATTATTTCTCCTTGCAGCAATTATTAGTGTTGTTCCTCATATTTAGTTTAGAAAAGTCCTCTTTGCCTTCATGTCGCCAACAAACTTTGTAATATTTATTTTAAAAAGCAGTTTGTAAAATGAATATGAATATATATTTTAATCAGAATTAGTAAATAAAATACAATTTATATACTTATATATATATATATATATATATATATATATATGTATATATATATATATATATATATATATATATATATATATATATATATATATATATATATATATATATATATATATATATATATATACATACACATGTGGGTAAATCCGAAAAAGTATATACCAAGAGCAGAATATTATAGTTTTTAAATCCATTGTATGTTGATGGAATAATGTTCTATCTTTTTCACCTTCAAAATATATAAAGGTTAAAGTGATCCATTTATGAACGGTAGGGATATACCAGCCTTGTAAAAGTACAAACTCTGCATTTCATATAGGATGCAATTTTTGGTGGCATTTCATAATATCCAGTGGCATAATGTCCATGGACAAAGAGTGTAATAATGCCCATGGAGATTATAACACTTTCAAAAGTGTCATAGTGTCCATGAGTGCAGTGTCGTAAAGTCCATAATATCCATGGACATTATGTCACTGGAGATTATGACATGCCACCAAATTTTTTTGTGTGTTTAGTTACACGCTAAACTTAAGTTGGAAGTTTCTAGGTCGGAGTTAGTAGGGAACGCCCGCTATCTTGAAAATAAGGGAGTGACTATATTTTAGATTATCTCGTAAGCTATAAGGAATGTTAAAATTTTGTTACAAGCTTTCTTTTAGATAATAATATTATCTATAAAGTACCTCCAAAATTTAAAATTTCGGACAGACAGACAAACAGACAGACAGACATACAGCCAAACAGACAAAAATTCCAAAAGTTTGTATTTTACCATAAAAATTTTTTATTTCATTACATACACGTCCATCTTAGAGTTCTTTATATGTATAGATTATAGATTTGAATGACACTAGTTTTCTTCACATTACTGATTGCTGCTCCTACATTTTATTTTCGTTTCCGATTTTTACTGTTGCATGTGGAGCCGGAATAACTTCCGATACATTTCCGACCATTTGCTGACACTTTATGCTAAATTTTTTTCAAATGAGGTTCCTACTAATAAATATTATTAGAAGTAAAAA
Source organism: Panzeria rudis (assembly GCA_956483635.1). NCBI lineage: Eukaryota > Metazoa > Arthropoda > Insecta > Diptera > Tachinidae > Panzeria > Panzeria rudis. The sequence goes on from OY101450.1 coordinate 152,050,529, forward strand.
ATCTATCTGTGCTCTCGTTTGTATTTTTTTCATTTACATTTGTGTCACTTTTAAAGCCATATTTGTTGTTTTTTTTTTGTATCAAAAAACAAACACTTGTGATTAAAAAAACATATTTATCTATTTGGATTTTTTTATTTGAAACAAAGCACTTTTATTTTATTTTCTTTTCGAAAAAAAAAATTGAATAAATATCGTTTATTATATATCGTTTATGATATTTTCAACTTTTTCATCGGATGAAAAAATTGTATGTGTACTAAAGAAAAATGTGTTTTAAGAAAAAATCATATAAGGAAGACAGTAAAATAATAAAATGTTTATATGCACATTTGGAACACGTTTTGAAACAATTAATACAACAAGCGGAGGGAAAAATAGCGAAAATTACGAAAATTTGCAAAAACTTTCTTGTAGATGAAAGATTATAATGTAACGATTGATTAAAAGCTCCAAAAATGTAAGAGAACAATAAACTTTGGAAAAATTTCGCTTATCGCAAAATTAACGAATATTCACGAAAAATTGCAAAAATTTAAACAAACCATCATTTTGATTAAAAATTGCTAAAACTGTAAGGAAAGACAAAATGTTGAAAAAATCGCGAAAAGTCGCTCCTATCCCGAACATTGCGAAAATTCGGGAGAATTTGCAAAATCGAAAACAAGCCATAACATTGATTAGGAACCGCCAAAGCCGCATGTTCACGAAAAATTGCTAAAAATACTGAATAAATCACTAATATTCTGAAGAATAACAATATCTCAGAAGAAATTGCTAGCATCGCGGAAAGTCCAATATATAGCAAAAGTTTTTGTTCTTTAATTTTGGTGTGAAATATTTTCAAATATAAAAAATTTGAAGAGTTTGAAAAAAACAATCATTCAAAATTTTTCTTTTCTGATATTTATCGTCGATGATTTGTTTTTTTTCATCATGATGGATATTTATATTTGAAAACAAATATAAGTATTTTATTTTTTTGTACAAATGAAAATATATTTTCATCAACAAGAATATTTATATGGTATGGAAATAAAAAATAAAAAGTTTCCGCGTCTCTGGTTACAAAAGCTAACTCTTAGATTACTTATTATATTGTAGTGCCTTAATTCACAAAAAATGTTTCTGACTTATAACAGACTAATAAAACAAATTTTCATACAAAAATTTGTTTAATAAATCTCTTATTAATCAAATTTTGTTTTGTGAATTGAAGCTAGATGTATGAAAAATATAATTAAATAAGTTTTAAATGAAAGTTATTTGCTGAAGTTTAAGCAATTGTCTATATGCAGCATTTCGTTGGTGCTTTACCAACTCATCAGTAGACTTCAAACACAATTTTGAACAGCTATAAACCCTTTACCTTATGTACAAGCTTTAAAAAAAACCATTTGAGAGTTAATAATATATAAATGATTTTCAAAAAATAAGCATAGTAGCCTTTAAAACTTATACAAAACCCAGAAGATAATTTTTTTATTCGATATGAATCTGTTTTATTTTTCTACACCTTCAAAGGTTTAATAAACAAATAAGTAAAAATAAAATTATAACCCTTTAGAACTTAAAATGTTTTCTGCGTATTTAAATTTCAAATATTTTAAACGGTGTTCCTTCCTTCTCATTTCCCTTTAAGTCTTAAACTATTTTTGTATTACATTTTCAAAATAGTTTTATTTTTTTAGTCTTTAGTCAAGTCATATTTGATATTTACTTTCTATAAGCAGTTTTATTTAAAACTACTGAAATGGATACATTTATTGCCTTGTTTGTTAAACTCTTGCAAAAAAGGAAGTAACACACACATACATCGAAAGTTAACCAGCATTGACACGCATATTAGGGGTATAAGATTTAGTAGAAGCAACAACAGATGATGAATGACTCAACGTCAGTTAGTAAAATTGTTGTTCTGGATTTATTTTGTGAAACTTAACCAGCGTTGCCATTTTAGCCTTTCCGAGGGTAGATTTAGCCTTTTATTTTTTCTTTTAGCCTCGAGATTTGAGTTATAGCTTTGGGCTTTTTTTTAGCCTCAAGAAGGCAAATTTTTTTCTTCACATTATAAAAATGTATTTCTAGTTATCTTATTTTTAATGCATTTGAATGATAATGAACATTTATTTATAAATTGAACAATTTTCTCTATAAAATGGTACCAAAATTATTTTTATACTCCTTTTAGTTAAAGCAAAAATATGCACTGCATAACCTAAGTTGTGAGCCACCATATTTAAAATTATGTACCTTTGTTCTTTTTTTATAATCTATTTCAAGCACCTTCTTATCTTATAACAATTAAGATATTAATGTATTTTTACTTATCGGTGGTCATACGTTGATAATACGTAACCGATTTTTTATCATTTTTCACAAAACGCGCAAAACATATAAATCGCTATAAAAAAACGTTCCTATCCTCAAAATAAGAAAAACAAAAATTAATTAATACTATCTACTAAATAATTGGAAATTACTTTATTCCATTGCATTTGTAATGTAATATTCTACTAAAAAGTTGTAAATGTCAGTTACGTGTTGTCAACATATTACCATCGTTATTAAATAATAAAGAAACCATTGAGATTTCAATAAAAAATATTTAGCTTTCTTTAGCTTTTATTTTTGTACGATTATCTTTTTCTAGCCTTCCTCCTGGCCACACTGAACTTAACATCCTCAGCTAATCTACCTATGATTATTAAAGATTTCGTGGTTGAGATTGAATTTTTCTTGGCCTTGATAAATAGAATGTTTAATATAACAACAAATAACAAATGCATTTTAAAATCTGAAATATAAAGAAATCTGAATATGAATTATGAAGGGATTATTTTTTTCGAATTATTTAAAGCAGGGGCCGAAAATAATGATTATTGCAAGAATTTTGATCAAAAAAATCATAATGTTCCAAGAATATTAGTAACATGTTGCCAAGCAATAAAATTACTATTTTTGGACATGCTTTCCATTTATGCAATAAACATTTATTTTTCAATTTTTCTAAAAACATCAAATAATAAAAATTATTTTCGAGTTTTATTTTTTAATCTTAAAATAATCTTATATTTGAGTTTTATTTTTTATCTCAAAAATAACGATTATTTTCAATTTATATTTTTGTTTGCTCGAAAATAACGATAATTTCTTGATTTTTTTTTTTTTGCTTAAAAACAATCATTATTATAGGGTTTGATTTTTACTTTGTTGCCGTACGAGTATTTATGAACAAAATTTGCAAATTCACATTCATTCCAGTTAAATTTAGCAAATTAAGCTTTTGCTTAACACGTATTACGAAAATTAAAAATCTGCAATAATCGTTATTTGTAAGCAAAAAATAAAAAAACCAGCTGATGTCAGATGCGTTGTCAGTTGAAAATAGAACTCATTCTAAATAATGTGTACTGTACACAGAGAAATAACTATTGCTATTGTTTGAAGGGGTTCAGACCAAGGTAGATTTATTTGCCAGGTAATCTTGATTCCACAGCTGTTAACTCTTTTTTTTATTTGTGGCTGTCAATTTTGTCTCAAAGTACACAAGTTATGTTGTGTATGTCTTTTAATAATTTGACATTTTCAAGGAACTGCAACTACCTGGTAAATAAATCTACCTTGGGTTCAGACTATATGTATAATTTTACCATGTGAAAATGTGACATTCCATAAGGCAAATACACATAGTGAGAACACAGCATAAGAATGTACGAATGTTTTACGAACTTTTAGGCTATAAAATGTCATTTTTAATTGCATACAACTTTTTTTTATTTTCAGTTTAGTAAACATCTTTTTTTATTGAATTGAATTTTTTAATTTAAACAATGTCCTTAATATAATCAATTTAATTTGGAACAAACAAAAACAATTATTTTATTATTCCAATAAGAATATTTATAAACAAATACAATACAGTTAAAGTTACAATTTTGAATGATTCAATTAACTCAGCAAATAAAACTAATTTTGTTTAATTTGTGTATAAAAATCATTGTTGCTTTTTTCAATAAAAAAAAATTCTACATAAATGTTTGTACATATTTATATATTTGGGTGCAAAAACCCCAATACAACAGATTTTATATAAAAAATTTAAAGAAATCATTGATTTACTGTTTGAAGTTGAATTTACATAGAAAAAAAAGTGACTAATATAGACAGATGAAAATGTTACAGAAACTAAGCAAATAGCAAAAAGGATTATAAGTGGTGGACTGCGACGGTAGCAAACACAAACACAAAAGTTTATTGTTTCATTGCCGAATTAAATATTTATTACTTAACATTTTATTCTTTTTAGAACTCTTTTCATGCTTTGAATTCGCTTAATATAAATTTCCTGTTACTTAAAATTCGAAAGAAATTCAATTAACTTTGTAATTGACGCTGATTAAGATTTTATACATCTTAATTATTGTGCATTTATTAATTTGCAAGGGTGCAATGGGATAAGTAGAGAAATAAGCCTTCTAGAAACATGTCATAATATATTTACTAAATTTTTGAAGCCAAAAATACATTTTTGACACCAACGTGCATGTTAAAAATTGTATTTTCCTTTTTGCTAAATAATCCCTTTTATTATGAATGGTGACGTCGAAGTCATATCTTTCTTCATAAAATAAACAATATTCCAAGGAACAAAAGGAAAAATTAACGTTAATTAATTCCAACCTATACTGTAAAACATAACAACGATTTTGTCGATACTCTGTGCTCATGTATATCTCATTTATTTCACCATTTTTTGAGTGGCATGATTAATTATAATGTAAACTGAAGTCGTATTTATACAAACTATTAATTAGAATTGAATATGAGAATTAATAATTAAAGCTAGATCTGCTAGGTAAAAATTAATGACGGCATTGTAATCAGAAGATGAAAATACATAAGAAACAGGTACATACTTTTATTTAAACAACAAAATCACTGTTCGGCTGTGTAATCATACTAACGTATACAAGTCTCCCAATTATCGATAAGGTTAATTTAACCTTTACTAATTTAACGTTAAATTTACCCTTTACTACGCGAAAGAGGACCAGTGAACAAAATAGCTGTTAAAGCTCAGGAATTATAGCAGATTTTTAAGATTTTACTATAAATTTGTTATGGTGTATTTTATTCATTAATTTAATTAATTTTCTGTACATTAACTTGAACCATGCGATCGATATAAATCTAATAATTTCAATCCGCCTGATATCTAGCAACGACTTTTACCAAAAAAGTTGACTTATTTCTGTTTTTTAACAGTTTTTTTTTGTTTTTGTAATTTATTTAACGAAATAGAATATCAACTATTATTTAATTGAATATTTTTTTAAAATTTTCAATTTATTTTTCTTAACTGAATTTGCGATTTTTTAATAGGTTTTAATCTAATCAATATTTTTTACCCAATATCTCGAATTTTTTTTTTATTTCTTTCTATTTCATTCTTCTGAAAAAGATTACTAAAATATTTTCGCTATTATGTGCATATGCAAATGATATATTAAAATAAGCTTCGGAACCACACTAATACAGTTATTGCACAATTATTGTTCAGATAACCTGAAGGAAGCCAGGGGCCAATTGTCTCCAAGTCACCGCTTTTGTCGACAAGTTTTGTGATTTTTTGGTGACATTGTCAACGAATCGTATACATTTCTTATTTTGCCTTTAATGGGAAGAGAAGTTTTTGACAGCTACAAAACGATTTTTTATTGTCTCATTTTGTTGTGTTGAAAATAAAAGCGGCTGCACGCGAAACTAAAAATTTTCATAAAAAAATCTAATATAATTACCTTACCTAGTAAAAAGTTTCATATGTGTTGACTAGAATCATTAAAATTCACTAATGAATCTCTGGTGTCAATGCCTAAATGTGGGCCCATAAGAGCCACGTAGTCTATAGTAAGTCAATAGTTCCGAGATCACTAGTGGAATCTCAATGAATGTACATTCTAAATGTATCTAGCACAGAACATTGCCTGAGGTACAATTAGTCAGTAGTACTGGGAACAAAGTCAGTAGTGAATCAGTACAGTTTTACTATCGATATTTCCTTCAGGGTATTTACAAACATACATATAAACAGCATATGCATGCAAGAACATATACGAAAATTTATCTGTGTTTGTACATTTATGGACAGCAACTTAACGAACAACATGTGCACATCCGGAAGAAATAACCATACTAACAGCCAGTATAAACATCAGTTAACATAAAAAAGCAGCAACAACATTATCGACTTGCCTATTATAAAAGAAAAGCAAGCAATAACAACAAAGGAAGTCGCACCACACTACAACTACAACCACATTCTACAAATAGTGCTTCAATGGCTGCTGCCTTTACATTCAGCATTATGACGCTCATGTTTGTGTTGATACGGAAAATATTACTTCCGCTTTTCGTCCATAGGATTGTCAGTTTGTAATAGAATCTTAAATACATATAATCTACAGAAAGTTAAAATATTTTTAAAATCACACGCTATCCTATAATGGATATTTGAACACAAATATGTATCAATTTAACAAAGTTTAGTTTTATTAAAATTTCATATTTTCATTTAAGAAATTTATTATTTGACGTATTGTTATAATTTTATTTAAAATAAAATTTATTTGCTAGTGTTTAAGCATTGCCTATGTGCATTTCATTGGTGCTTTACAAATACAATTTTGATCAGTTACAAACCCTTTATCTTATGTACAAACTTTGAAACCCCATTTGAGAATTTATAAATATGTAAATGATTTTCAAAAATAAGCAAATTATACAAATTATATACATATATTCATTATTTATAATTGCAAAGTTTAAGAAGAAGTACTGGATCATAAGACGATGAATACATTCTTTTATAGTCTAAAATGTAAATAAGCTACATACATACGTATGAATATCGGTAAAAGTGTATGACTTTCCTTTTTTTTGCAAGAAAAGCATGAATAAGTGTTTTGTAAGCAACAGTATCAGTAAAATACTCATAATGTTGAAGAACTTTCTTAAGTAACTCAGCAACAAACAAAAAAGTAGAACCAACAGCAGGCCATCCCAATAAAGGATGCGATTACACAAAAGAATGTTTTACGATCACATCGCTTCGCACCTTAAAAATATATGTACATACAACATGCATGCAATGAAATAGATACACACTGGTAGTGAATATGTGACACAAAATGAGCGGATGTAATCGCTTCAATAAATTTATTAAACAAAATTCTGTTTCTTTATAATAGTTTCAATCTAAAGTGTAAATTTTATTAAAATGATGAAACTTGGAGCTTTAATAAAAAACTAAAGTTTGATCATAAATAAAAAGGTGTCGGAATCAGCAAGAGCATACAAAATTATGAAAAATAACAGTAGCTAATGTCATTAAATGAATTTATTAGGAATATGAAGTTTATAAACTGATGAGTTCGTTTATTGTATGTAAGAGAATTTCTAAAATTGATTTTTAATATCGCACATACATATGCAATCACATGTTTCAGTGCCGGCATAATTAAAATTTTTGAATTAAAAATAAACGGATTTAAAGTTTTAAAATAAAACTTTTAATTTTGATCAAATCCTAATGAAAATGTGAGTGCATAAATAATTTCTGTGCGCACAAGGAAAAACAGCTAAAATAGATTTCGACAAGTTTTCAAGAGAGCATTTTTAAATTTGAAATCGTTGCCTGAAATCAGGGAATTTATATTAAGCAAACCTTTGTATCCTCGATGTTAGCAATTTAATAATATTTTAATTTGTAATTTGATTTATAATAAAAAAGTCAGTTAAGTTAAGAGAAATAAACATATCAAACAGTTTAGATTTTTTATTTTCGTTGTTTTTAAATTTTTACATCCAATCTATATTTTAGCTGTTATTCCAAACTTAATGAATTTTGAAGTCAACCTCAATAATGACTAAACTCGAGCTTAGCAACCAAACCCAATTAAAAAATATCAATTTATCAAACGGAATAATGGCTAAACTCGAGTTATGGTATGAATACACTCACGCCACTGTTCGCAATAAAATCATAATTCTACTTAAGAAGCATTTGAATGCAAGTAGTGTAATGGTAGCAATATAACAATGTTATCCTAGCTCGACTTTATAGCTCATTCATCATTGAGTGCATAAAATTGGAGTTGCATTTCATAAAATATGTATTACTAAAAACTTGTTTCGTCTTTTGTCTAAATTATTTTGCTTGTTCTGTTTTGACTAGTATCGCAGATAAGTTATTCATTTCAACATGGTTTGAGAAATTTTTTTCTTAACTTTTTTCCAGTCTTGTCAACTGCAAGTACCTGTTTTGAAATTTTCGTTTTTTACAACTCTCAGTAAATCATGTCATGCTTATTGTTGCATATACTGGATGCTTGTGTGTCTCTGCATGTTGCGACAATGTTACATGCAAATATCTATGACATCATTGTCACAACGCGCGTAATTGAATACAAATCAATCAAACATTGTTATGCGGAAATGCTTGAATTCTATATTCTCTTGAATAGAGAAGAAAATTCAAATAAAACGTAAAATGATGTCAAAGCAGTGTACGGGCATGAAACAATCAAACTCGTAACTATGATACGAATACGTTCAGGCAAGCACTCAGCCACATTTGTGTAGACTCTGCCCACTCACATTTTGCCGATAGTTTGTAAATCTATGTACTGCAAAATACTTGAATATGAGTATGCATATTCATCAATACAAGCAAGTACACGTATATGTGAACACTAGGGTGATGATTTATTTTTTTTTTTTGCGACATCCTCCAGTTCCAAAATCGTTTAGGGCATGGTAAAAAAGTAAGAACAGTGATCTCACTTTTTTGCGACCGTGAAGTTTTGTATATATCTACCTTTTTTTATTATTAAAAAATTTATAATTTACTCGAAATAACTTATTATTTTTTTAAAAAGGGTGTCACAACAAGAGCGATGGACTTAACTTTAAAGAAAAACACACTGGCTCAACTTTCAGTTCACATCCGTTAGCATTTATGTATGTATGTGTGTATGTACGCATGCATGTATGTATGTATGTATCAATGTATGTGCAATGCACATTGTGCATTGTATATATGTATCGATGTATATGTAAAATACCATTTATTAAATGCAGATAATCGCAACGTACCAGTCAACATTACTACTTACATATTAGAAACTTTTTTATTTGAACATGTACGGAAATTATTCTATCGTTCCAGCGGCAACTCTCTGGTTTATATGTAGTACATATTTTGTATGTGCATATGTCGTTATCAAAGAAAACGATAGAACTTTCCATAATTATTGCAAATAAGGTATGATGGAAGCGAAGCGACACTGTGGATTTTATTTAAGTTATTAATTAGAAGACTTATTTCCTTTTCGAAAATTCAATAGAAAACTACTTTTTTATATGTAATTCGATAAACACGGTAGGCTGCGGAGCCAGCGCACGTTTTGTGATTCTCCCGCCCTGACTAACATTAGACTTAAAAACACAGTCCAGTCCGTTCACTTTAAATGTCCAGTCATCAGACTAAATAATTGCAGGCGATTACTACGGAGTCAGTGATGAGAATGGAAGACAAGAAATATCAGTTGTCTGTTAGAAATCACAAAAGTCTAGAGCAGAAGTTTAATGTTCCTCATCTACATATAAAAAAATAAGCTATTACATTTTTGTTTGCTATATATATTTGGCTTTTTAAAACTAAAATCCAATAACTATTAACAAAATCTTGGGACCTTTAAAGGGCGTCTTTAGACTTTTCTACGAAATGCTAGTTGGGTTCATTTCTGTCGCTATTACTGCTGTCGTTTATATTTGCGTTTGTGTTGGCTATGTCGCAGTTTATATTGTTGCTAATGAAGGCAGAATTCAACAATGGTACAACTTCTCTACTGTGGCACCAACAATCTTGACAATAGTAATAAATCAATAAAATAAAACAAAAAGTGTGGCAAAGTTGACAGTTTTTAAAAGCTTCAAAATGACAAATTGTGTGCAATTCCATAAATTTCGTACGTCTCGTTTCGTTTGGTTTTGAATTTTATTAAACATTTAACCATTAGATTATTTATTGACTTTCGGCGCCAAATGGTGACAATAATGTTGTTTGTGATGACGCTAATATTTTTTAAGCTCCTTTTTATTTTTCAATTAAAATTTCATTACAACAGGTAACAGCTTATATTAACTTGTGTACGTGTGTGCAGGAGTCAACAGGATACGAATACATTCATATTTTATTACCAAAATGTAGAAAAAGCACCTTATCAACTGTAAGGCAAGAAAACCAGTCGCTTGATATCGAATTAAGTACCAATTATTTACATCATTATCATGCCATCAGTTAATACTTGAATATACTCTGAAGGTGTGCGTGTGTGTGTATGTTTGTGTGTGTGTACATATGTATATGTGGTTGTTTATATTATCTATGCAATCATTAAATTAATTTAGTGATTCTACCATGTTTAGCCTCATCATTATTTATTTTATCAGCTATTATAGCACTGCGAATAACGCGGGTAAAGCGAGTCTTGTACAAGCCAACCAGGCATCTTTTCTTCTATATAAAAATTATATGCCACAAAAACAGATGGCTCAGCAAACTTGTTTAGTAAATGTAACTATATTTAGAAACATCAATATTTTATGAAGAAACACATCCACACATACATTGATATGTACACATACCAATGCATGTATGTACTCATTTTATGGGTATAAATTGTATGTTCAACCACCCATATAAATACTTTCACCTGAACACTGCTAGATTATGTCGCTGTAGATATAAAAGAATAAATGGTGTTTAATGAAAACACAAATTTTTTGTATCAGCATTGTGCTGACTAGTGAAATTTCTTCTATGTACATATTGTCAAATAGATATTATAAATTATTGATCGACCACATTCTTTCCTTTTTTTAAGATCAAGGTAGTGCACAGCAAAACTGGGATAACCTTAGTAAACAAGAAACATTAAAGCTGGGATGACCATAGTAATCCAAAAAATACTACGTTTCCATCATAAATCATTTTATGCTAAACGACAAAGTCCTTCCATTTTCATAGCTTCAGCAGGTTCTATTTTAAGAATGCAACAAATTACCCAAAATAAGAATAACTGGTATAGGAAGTCTGTCAATACTTCCTTTTATTGGTTCTTAAAAGCTATTTTCATCTCTTATAGATCAACTATAGATGGCAACCGAACCTCAGTTTGACTGTCACTTGAAAACGGTATTACGGATGGCAACTTGCAACTGAGAGTTGTCAACTTTAGTTGCTATTTAGTGTTTGTCTGGCAACTACAAATTCTCAGTTGCCGGTTGGCAACCAAACTGAATTTTGGTTGCTATATCAATAATCGACCCCTAATACTTCAAAATTCCTTAGCTCAAGTCCTATATGTGGCAGTCCACAATAATTCCAATAAAAGCTATGACAAACAGTTGACTCCTGGAACTTCCCGATAATTGCAAGCTTGAAGCGCTCAAAAGTGGACTGAATTTGGTATTAATTAGGAAGTAGAAAGGGAGTCGCACTAATTATTTTAATCTTTTTAATAATAACTTCCAGAGAAGCAAATAAAAATTAGTTTCTTAAATGTAGCTTCCAATATTTTCAATTAGGAAACTCAAATATATTTTGAAATTGAAATGATTTCTGGTGTTCCAATTTTTGGAACTTTATCCCCGTTGAAGGGAAATTTTTTGTCCCCTTTTAATAAAAGGACAAAAAAGACCCAAACAATATTGAATTTTACGTAAAAGAGCTGTACGTATCTAATGCCTTAAACGTAAGGTTTACAGGATATCTTACGAGTATACCGATTCTCTATAACAAAGAGCAAAGGGTGGTTTACATATAAAAAAATTTGCTTAATATAAAAAAATAAAGCAATTCGAAGTTAGAAAAATTTCAATTTCAATTATTTATATTATCATTTTCAATTGTTTTGAAAATTATAATTTAAAAAAAAAATTTTTTTTAAATATCGACGATTTGCTACAAGAATCACTTGTTTTAATTCTTTTTTTGCTTTATTTTTTTCTAGGTAAAAAAAATTTTAAATTCATATGTATGTAGTTTTTTTTTAATTATCATAACACCTGCCCATATCTAATGAAATATTCATACGATCTTAATTTTCATTTCTTCTTTCCACTCGTAACCGCAACTCTCTTTAATATAAATTCAAACAATGAAGACACACAGAATAATGAAGATGGGGAGGAAGGAACATAGTATACATTGTTTTCATTAACAACACTTTCAATAGAAGAGCTGCAGGTCATTTAGTGACAGCTTAAAACTTGTTCAATATTTGTTTTGAAAGTACTGAAAGATGAGAAAAAAAATATAGATTACACAAAGGTGAAATTAATATAAAAGAATAACACAACACGACTTTGTCACAGTTGGAAACAAACTGTATATGTTAATAAATACATACATATATTAATAGATATATTTTTTGGGTTTTAATTTTAAACTACTCATACAATATAATCGAAGAGATGAAATATCTTAATTAAGTTTTAGCTATAAAATTTCTTAGAGATTTCTATGTTATCATTGGATCATCATATTCATCAAAATCATCATTAAAATTCAACCTTTTCGTTTTCGATCTTGAAGAGTTGTGACCGGAGTGGTTTTGAGGTCTGCCATCTGCTCGCGTTGCAGGTCGCCTATTTGGCTTTTTCGAAGGTTTCCTTGCAGTTTTCATTGCAGTTTTCTTTGGAGTTGCTGCGGAGATTGTAGATATTGTATCAATGTCTCGAAGATTTTTCTCAAGGAAATTCTGAAGATTTTCTGAAGGCTCAACTCGCAACGAGGATTCAACAGCATCGCCTATTCTAAGTTCATCATTACCGTAGTAGTATGGTGGGTAATATGAATAGCCAGGAAATCCCCAGAAGGAAGGAGGATAGATTGGTTGAAAAGGTGGGGGGTACGCATAACTTGGGAGTGAGTCTGGAGATCTTGCTCCTGGCTGCCCATACGTCGGCTTGTCGTCATCTAGTACCAATATGCAATTAATAGGTGGCATATTACCAGAGCCTTCATTTGTTTGGCCCAAGGAATTTGTTAGATCACCAATACTTAAATAGGGGCCCGTTTCAATTTGGCGACCAGATACAGAAGTTGTATCAAATGTACACAAAGGCTGACTTGCTAAAACTGCCGAGCCATCGGAAGCTTGGTTGAATGTACTAAATATATTCGGCAAGTATTTACTAATTTGAAAACCAGCTGCTAAGCCGGCTAGTCCTGAAATAGCACTATTTACTAGTCGACCCTCAGATATGAGAGGTTTTCCATCGCTTATTTTCAATATCGATTCATACTGTGCACGAGTAATGGGCCGTACGGGAATCATAATTTCTTTTTCGCTCCCTAGGTTTAAATTTGTGTATTGAAGCTAATTTTCAAAAATAAATATATATTTCATAAAAAATACATACCAGCCAAAGCTATAGCCAAAGAAGCCAGCACTAACGTGGCTGAGTATTTCAGTGTGTTCATTAGTTTTATTGTACAATATTTGTCTAACAATAAAAAGCGAATGAACGTTCCGTATTTTGCAATAATTTTATTAAAACTACTTCATTAGTTCACTAATGCTGGGTTTATTTATACAATATGCAAGCTTTTGTATTGTAATATTTCTATTGCTTTTTCTTTTCTTCTTAATTTAATTTATTGTATGCCAATTTTTGACTCATTATCATCACGTTAACCTTCATTATAGCATAACTTTTTAGAGATTTATATATACTTACATTCAGATTGCTCAAATAACTTGTTTTATTCTTCTTTAAGAGATAAAAAACAACCTGTATTCAATATTTTATTTTTAAATTTAATTTTCCATACAGAGGAAGAACAGATTTTTGACCCACTTAAATTTGTGTAAATACCAAACTCAAAAGAAAGTTTTATTTATAAAAAAGTTAGTGATTTTTGATAAATGAAAGCAAACTTAATTGTTATATACTATTTGTCTATCAGAAAGTTCAAATTAGTATTATCATTAAATATTATGGCGTTAACTAGAACAACATTTTGAGTTTCTGAATAACTTCTCAGGAACATGAAAATTATAATTCAAAATGAACATTGAATAACATTAAATTAAACATTTTAAAAACCCCCAAAGAAAATGGATAGATGATAACTCCAAACGGCTGGACTGATTTTCTAGAAGAACTAGAAATTAGAAAATTAGTAACCTTCCAAACGAAAAAAACTAAATTAGAATCAGTGTAATCGTTTGGGAGCTACAGTGCCACAGACACACAGGTTCAAGAGGATACAGCTAGAAAAGAGGGGATAAATTCTAAATACTCTCGATCAAATCACTTAACACAAAAAAACTGCATCAAAATCCGTCCACGCGCTTCAGTCGTACGATACACACTACAAACTTGTAACACCGCTATTTATTGGTCGGGGGCTAAAACCAAAATCAATTGAAATAAAATTTTTATTTGTTAAATAAAGAGTTATTAAACTAAAAAAACTACTGGAAGACGTCTTAGTGACATCCCATCTCTAAAAATTCGTATAGTGCAATCAATTTTAAGAGATGTCGTTTCAGCCATTGGAAAATTTTTCTTTTAAGGGAAAGTGTCCGAGGTACCGGAAGTGACGTCTATAGTTTACTGTCGGATCAAAAAATTACTAAAGATAAAAATTGAGCAATAGTCAAACCACTAATAACGATATACATACTATACGATGCATTTACTTTGATAGAAACGTCAGTAACTTATAATTATAATAATGTGGCTCAACATTTACTTTTTAAATGGAAGCCGACCGACACAGAAAAAATTAGCACCAAAAAATTTTCAAGCAAAAGTTTATCAAAAAATATATATAATTTTCAGTAAATGTTTCTCACTGAATCAATGAATTTTTTTTTAAACTTTTATTTAGGGCTCAAATACCAATAGCAACAAGAAAATCCCGTTTTCTGCGACGTAAAATAACAACCCCGGTGACGACGTACACACCAAGAACAACAACAACAATGATAGCAAAAGGAATGCGATTGTACCAAGTTTGTTTACTGACGCTTTTTCAGTGAATCAATTTTTGAATGTCGTTGCGTTAATTCTCATTCATTTTTTTGGAGTCTTTAGAAAAACATTAAAGGCTGTATGTAAAAAATATATTTTACTTTAGCTTTAAGGTTCATAGTAGTTACCAAGCACTTTAAGGCTAACATAGCTTTGTTAAGAAATAAGATTCCAAAGACAACTTTAATTATTTTCTGATTTAATAATAAATACTGGCAACACCACCGTGTTCGACAACTACTTCATAGTTTATGATGTACAAAAACGAATACAAAATTTCATTCATTAACTTTTTATTTTATAAAATAACTTCTTATTATTTTGAAGTAAAACAACTTAGTTCAAAAAATATGAGCTTCTGAATGCATATAAACATTTTTATGAAGTAAAAGTAATAACAATATGACGAACAAAGAAGAAAAAACACAATTTCTTTCATTCTAATGAAATGAGTATTTGAATATCGAGCATTTCGATTTGTTTTGATTTTATATACATCACCAAAACATTTATATGTATATATATATATATATATATATATATATATATATATATATATATATATATATATATATATATATATATATATATATATATATATATATATATATATATATATATATATATATATATATATATATATATATATATATATATATATATATATATATATATATATATATATATATATATATATATATATATATATATATATATATATATATATATATATATATATATATATATATATATATATATATATATATATATATATATATATATATATATATATATATATATATATATATATATATATATATATATATATATATATTTTTAGAATTTTTCTATTTATGTATTTCGAATCAACTGGATAATTTGGTGATGTCTTTTTATTTTACCTAAGAGCTAAGAAGACTTCAAGCTTCATTTTCAGATGTAACATGAATCAATATGTGTTATATTAACAAACATATTTTAGGTAAAAAAATACACATATTGGAAATATCAACTTAAAGTAGTCTTAACAAACGTGTATGCCTACTTTAAAATTTTGATATAATAATTTTTTTATAATACATCTTTACTCAACATTGCTTGGCAAGCTACTTGAAATATTTTTGCATACAGCCGTAAGACTTGAGCACATTTAACAAAGTGAAATTTCATAAATGCTTAATGCATGATGATGATGACCCAATAAAAAAGTTTTGTTTCATATAATATATTTATAATATCTATTTTATAATATATTATGTATATTTTTTTAATATTATTACAAAAAATCTAGTTAACATTTTTGTTTGATTAAGTAAACTATTTTGCCTAAATTTTTTTTGTATTTTTTGACTAATTGTTCTTTAAATTCAGACAAAAATATTGTTTGATATATTCCAGAAAATCCAGTAAATTTTTTGTTTGATTTAGAAAATTGTTTTGTTTACAATTTGTAAATATTTTTAGACAAATTGTTTTATACAAAAAAAAAACGCGCTTATTTTCAATGAAATTGTTGAGATATTTTTGTATATATTTACAACTTTGTTTGTGGGTCCGTTTCTAGACAAATAATTTAGTATTTCATTGAATTCTTTTACTGAAAATCAAATTTAGTTTTTTCTGTGCACAATAATATAGTTATTTGTGTTATATAGTTTCATTTGCATATGAAATATTTCTGTTTGTTTATTTATCTTCAAGATTCCGATTCTCTGATTAAATTGAACAAAGACTGCCAATATTCGATCATGTCACAGAGTTCAATTCTGTTCGGAAACAGAATTCAACCTATCCCATTTTTGTAGCAGCTGTTGTCTAAAAAAGGACACTAAAATACAAAAATTTGTCAGGTGTGTCCATACTATTGGCGGCGCTACTATGCTGCGATATGCTCCAGCTAGGACTTGACATATTAGGATGGATTGAATTCCGTTTCCGAACGGAATTGAACTATGTGATATGGCGGATTGTGTTCTCATTTTTCCAAAATGCTTTAATTATTTCCTAAAAAATGGCACAAGTAATTGACTACTAGGCGCACCTCAATGTGTACTTTTAATAGTTTTTCTTTTTTCGCTGATTTTTTGTATGAATAATGAATTAATGAATTAATTATGAATTATGAATTAATGGTTTTATTATTTTATCGATATTCATTTGAAGCATAATGGAATGATAAGATTGTAACAGTCTTTCGCATGAATACCTTAAGAATGCCATATTGTGAATGAAAAATTTTAACAGAATCCACATCGAAAAGCAATAAGTCAATTTAACTCTTTCATATGTTTGAATTCATTTTCTTATAAACTAACACAGTAAAATGAAATAAATTTAAATAAAATATGCAAAATTATCTTTGAAAAGAAGCGAATTTGGCAAATAGTGGCTACCAAAAATTGAGCACAATCAACTAATTTCATTGTGTTTTGTGTTTTGTGAGAAAAATTAAAAATTTTTTCATACCATCATCAAAAACTTCTTAAATTTTTTGCGGTAAAACTTTCTGTTGCAAAAATAAAAGCAAATCACTAGAATATTAGCATTAATTTAAAATATGTATATACGTAATATATTTATAATGCCCCAAGATATGTTTAACCCGTTTTCATGCAGGTGAAAAGTTTAACACCGACAGCGAGGTGGGACGATTTTATAAACATATCGGTAAACTATATTTAAATGATTCTTTTGATTGTCCCCTTAGGAATTATAAGAGTATTGGAGCGCACTTTGACAAACTTAATTAATTAATTTAAAAAAAAACAGTGAAAAAGTTTGCAAAAATATAAATTTGCAGTTTTAACTTGTTTATCTTAAGTAAAGCATTTTAATATTAAGTAATAAGATATCTTTCGAAATTAATAAACAAATATGGCTTAACAAACTTTTAAGTAACCGCCAACCGACATTCAGGTTGAGTCATATTAACCTTTTTGATGTTAGCATTCTTCTATCTCTATGCAGATTATTTCAACAACTAAATGGCGATAATAAGAAAGCTGCGCAAATTGTCAACTCAAGCTACTGAGAAATTTAGAAATATCAAGTAACGTAACGCAAAAGTTACGTGAGAATTAAATATGTTCGGGTCATAACGACGCAACCTGTATGACACAGGGTTAAACTAGTTTAAATTATTTATTCGATTGATAAGGTTTAACGCTTTATCTTAACTTGAATTAGGTCAGTTAGTCCACTTTGATAGACCATTAGAAAGCAACACATGTTGTTGAAGTTTAATAAGAATTTTGTATATATACAAATACGTTCTTTGTTTGCAAATTAGTTTCAGATTAAATTTCGCGAAAATACGTTTCATCTTTGCAAAGAAAGATGGTGCTGATATTCTCACAATTAATGTGTGCAATTTTTGCACTGTTAGTGGTTTCATCGCAATCAGCATGTAAATACAGTTTTGTCTTACATAATCTATTTTGGTTTAATTAATTTTTAGTAAACTTTTATAGCAACAACAAATGGCAAATTATTAAAATTCTATCCCATTACAAAACAACAGTATAGAGACATAATTGCATTAACCAAAAAGCAGCCGGTAGTTTCTGAATCAGACATTTCTGAGAGTCACCGTTCTATAGCCGATTGGAGCAGTACGCTGCAGAACAACTGGAATAATTTATTGATTACTTATGGCGGTATTTATAAAAATTTAACTATACAACAGAATCCAGTACAAAGTTACCCAATGTGTGTGATTAAAACACAGAATCCGTTGAGGTTAAAGCGCAGTGGCAATGATGACACTAATGAATATGCTGGAGTGGCTCCTAATGTACTATTCTCCAGCTCATACTATGGAACACCCCAGCATCGTAGTAGTCAGTTTCCTTCTTTAGGTCGAAATTATGATGTTGCTGGTGTTGAAATTAGTGTTCAAAATGATGGTGGTATCGTTGAAAATGGTCTCCTTCCTCTTGTTCCGAGTTTCATTGGAAATAATGTCTCTCCAGTTTCTTCGGGTTTAATTGAAAATAATAACAGCCCTTTTCAAGAAGTCATTCCACTTGTTCCGGCTTCAGCTGTTCCGGCTCCAGTTGCTCCGCCTCCAGTTGTTCCGCCTCCAGTTGTTCCGGTTCAAGAAACCAGCTCTCCGATTATAAATTGTGTTGTAGTACAAAAACGTCCACCAAGTGCACTATACGGGTACCCACAACCTTCGCATCCATGTTATGGCTATCAAGCACCAGTTTCACCTCCATATAATCCGTGCTCATTCCCACCATACCCTTATCCCGGCCAGACTTCATTTAGAAGCTATGAACTTCCTCCGATAGATCCCGCAGTTGTGGCTCAGTACCAACGAATGATGGCTAAATATTACAGGCATTTGTATGCTCTTTATAATGCAAATGCAGACACTGACGTGACAAGAAATGATGCTTATCCAAATCATAATAACGATGATGACGACGATAATGATGATGATTCGAAAGAAACCAGTAATAAGAAAGAGGTACAAGAAAATGAAAAAAGTTGAAAAAGGGAAAGACTTTATGCCTATATCTTATATATATTTTGCCTTATTTCACAATATAGTATTTTCTCATTTGAGATAAATAAATTTCACGCTTTTATTGAAACTTTCCGTTTAGATTCAAAATTGATAGTACATATTTTTTTTTAATTTTGTTTTGTTTTTTATAAAGGGAAGTAGCACACTCAAACAATTAATGTCTACCAGTTAATTAATTATTGTGCTACCTTCTTTGGAAAAGGGATAGTGTATATGAAGTGAAAGAGGTCGAAAGCTTAATTCGTCGAATGCGCGTTTTTTTGTTAAGTTTTGTAGAGCAGTGTTGCAGCGTCTCTTGTGTTAAGTAGATGCATTAATTTGGTTTGGATATGTAGCCATCAGAGAGCTGCAACAAGTATGATCAAGCCGTATTATTCAATAGCGGTAAGTAACAAGTACAAGCCAATCAAGACTTTGGCAGTTTTGTTCACATTCGAGCATAATACACGAACCAAAAAATCAACAACAAGTATGTCTTATTCGCAACATTGTACTTGCTTTGATTGGTATACAAACTATGCGGGTTGTTTACGAACAATCGCTCACTCGGCTCGTCTGTGTTTGGCATGATTTGATTGTGATCGAAACAAAAACACTCGAGTATATTTTTGTGTTTTGCAGAGTATTGTTGTTGTTGGGAGCAAACATGTACATATGTGTATGTATGTATGTATGTAGGTTTTCTTATGCCACTTTGTCAAGCGGAAACAACACGAATGAGGATTGTACGCAACAACTAAAATAGCACAAACATTTTATAGCATATTCATATATATGTATGTATTGTGTGCGTATTAAAAGAAGTAGTTAGCGCTGGTTATAATAGTTTTACAAAAATGATGCGAATTACATGTACGTTTCAATCCGGTGCTGTTAAAATCATACCCAAGAAACTAATCACAAACATTCATGTTCTTTGCGAATACAAGTGATTAAAACTGATTGTTTGAGATGAGCTATTGAGTTTACAATCATTAGTTGTTGATGAACAAAAATTATCGCATCACAAAAAAGTACGTGATTGGATATACTCGTAAATTTGACACTTGTTGCAGCTCATTGGTAGCCATTTTATTAGTTCTTTTACTTCGCCGGCGATTCGGCTAACATAACGACAAAGGAGGGTGCTGCGATGTGCATCCGTATATATCAGTACTAATCGCTCCTGGCACTATTAAACGCCCTTTCACACTGTAATACCAGCTTTGGGACTTTTATTAGATTTCGTAAGACAAAAATCAAATCAAAACCAAAAACTGTAAAAAAATCTTAAAGAAAATCTTCTCATTACATTTTGTTTCTACATTATCACATTCCAAATAAACCGTAACACAAATAATTTGCAATAAACCAAATTTTTTTCATTCTTTTCTTTCTTTATTTATGGCGGCAAATAAATTCATACCTACGAGGGCGGATCAATAAATCCGTGACTTTTTGAATGAAACACAGTTTTTTTTGCAAAACAAAACTTTATTTTTCAACATAATCTCCTTTTAACTCAATACACTTAGTCCAACGTTTCTCCAATTTTTGTATGCCTTCCGAAAAATAGGATTTTTTGAGGTCCTTAAAATAAGCATTTGTTTGGTCAATAATTTCATCGTTGGAGCTAAATCTCTTTCCACCGAGCCATTTTCTTAGGTTTGGAAATAGGAAGTAGTCACTAGGGGCTAAATTTGGATAATATGCTGGATGAGGTACCAATTCGTAGAGCAATTCTTAGAGTTTCGCCATTGAGACTGCACATGTTTTACGTTTACGTTTATGGTCGATTGAGAGCAAACGCGGCACCCATCTTGCAGCCAACTTTCTTAAGCTCAGCTGATCACTTAAAATCGAAACCACACTTCCATATGAAATAGCTATGGCCTCACCAATCTCACGCACTTTTTCTCTTCGTTCGGCCAACCATATCGTAGATTTTGTCGACATTTTCGGGTGTACTGACCTCAATTTGCCGTCCAGAACGTTCAGCGACATTTGTACTTGTGCGACCACAACGAAAGTAAGTAAACCACTTTTTTACCATTGAAATCGATGGTGCAGAGTCCCCATAGTATTTATCGAGCTTTTCCTTGGTTTGATTGAAGAGCTTTTTTCGCAAAAAATAATGTTTAATGAGCACTCGAAATTCACTTTTTTCCATTTTTAGAAAAATACACGAGGTTGTATGTTTTGAACAGCTGTTAAACGCAAAATAAAAGACGACACTTGCGCAAAATTTGACAGTAGCCTATCAACAGGTGGTACTTGATAGGAGCAGTGTTGCATTTCGTATAACTACTAGAGAAGTTCGAAAAGTCGCGGACTTATTGATCCGCCCTCGTATTTTTGTTATTCCAATGTTTGTTTGTGCAAACAACAGCCCTGATAAAATGAAAAATGTGATTGTTAGAGAATTTCCTAAAAACTACGAAAACCATAATACTGTGACATTTCTTTACGTATTATTTGACAGATCATCTTAATTTGTTTCCTACTGTTGGATTTTTGCTTAATATTTGAGTTTTTGACAAGTATTAATATTAAATCTAATAGTCTGAAGTGCGCTTAAGTGATCAAGTGAGAAAAATCCATGATATTGAGGCCTAGCTAGAAACCAGTCTCGAGCTCAAGACCTCAATGTTGGTGGTCAACGCCCTAACCACTTCAGCCAACAGTACCCTCATTTCCCATAATCAAAGCTATTCTGCCTATTTATGTGTGTATGTGTTTGTATGTGTGTGTAAGTATGTAGCACCCTCATAACTTTTGAACGTCTTAACCGGTGGTATTAGATGTATGCTATTGTTAAGATTTTCACTAAACTTTGATATTCGAGAATTGCTGACAAGTTTTGTTAAAATAAATTTTAAGAATCCAAACTCTAACTGGTTCTTAATCTTGAATCGTTCAAGATTATTGACAAATCAAATTATTGACAAATTCAAAAATTATTAACAAATCGAAATTTTACTTTTTTAAACTTACAAAAGTTTAATCTAAATTCAAATAAATAAATTCAGTAGTGCGACTGTGACTCGCACACAAAAGGTTCTGTAGGAATACACATATGTATATCCCATTTTGACACTTTTTTCGTTTGCTTTTTCGTTTCGTTTCATTTTATTTTATCTTTATTAATTTTTTAAGGTTTTTTCGTTATTTTTTTGCGATTTTTTTATTTTTGGCTTTTTTTCATTTTTGTGATATATTCTTTTTTTTGTTAGTTTTTAAATTTTTGGGGCTTTTTTGTCGTTTTTTTAGTTTTTGGCGTTTTTTTCGCATTTTGACGATATTTTTATTTTAACGATTTATTTTAGTTTTTGCCCTTTTATGGCGCTTTTTTCAGTTTGTAGATTTTTCGGTTTTTTTCTTGTGATCTTTTTGTTTTAGCGATTTTTACGGTTTTAGGCGATTTTAGCTTTGGCGATTTTTTTGGCTTTAGCGATTTTTTTTGTGACTTTTCCTTTAAATGTTTTTTTCATTTGGGCGATTTTTTGTTTTAAAATTTTTTTTTAGTTTTGGATATTTTACTGCCTGTCCCACAATGTCGACAAGTCGATTTCGTTCTCATATTTATATTGAAAACAAAAACAAATTTAAATATTTTGTTATTGTTTTCAATATAAATAAATATGTGAACGAGCTCCAGTTGTCAACATCGTGGGGCAGGCAGTTAGTTTTAGCGTTTTTCTAAATTTCATGAGTTTGCCTCTTACAGTTTCCAAGATACAGCAAATTGCCTAAATTTTTCTGTTTTAAGCATCAGAGTTATTTGGTGTAGTCTATTATACAGACTACACCAATTAACCCTAAAGGTGGAATTACATAAGACGCGTTTACGCAGCAATGCGTTTGGTGCTTTTACAACTTCAGATGCTAAAAAAGTTTGACTTCAGTAGAACAAAAATCAGAAAAAATAATCTGATGGCAACACTGGGAAAGTGCAGTTAATGTCAGCTTGAAAGTGATTTAATTCTCGTATTCAAGTTTCACGAAAAAGTTGTATACAAATATAAGAATTGAAATCACCATCAACAGAGCCAGCTGACAAGTGGTGATAAGCAAAATACACGTGAGCACTGACAATGGAAGTGTAGCGGCTTCCGAAAGTGGCGTTACTCTGTTCTGCTGTGTACGTTGAAAAATTAAGTTAATGTTAATTTTTCCCTTGTTCCTTGGAATATTAATCATGCCCAATTCCTTCTGAATATAACGTTATGAACCTTAGCCTAATAATCAATTTGGATTCAAAAAGCAAATACGTTCGAAATAATCATATTGGCTTTTATTTTTGCTCATTCTTGCTATAACTTAAAAAGCAGTTTCCGCAATCCAAATTGTCGAATTTAATAGAATATAACTCCGATATTTTGATTTCGTACCTACCACATTTTGCATTCGCATTAATATTTGATTTACATAATAAAAGAACGATTTATTTTTTGTTAAATTTGTCTAAACCATATACTTGTATATTTATTTGTTATCATCATTTTTTTGTTTTATTTATTTAACTTAAAAATACTTTATTCATACTTTTTAATTTTTATGATAATTACTAGATTAATCAATTATTGTGTGAGTGTTCGTCTACAATATAAGTTTAATTATGCCAATTTAATTATATGTATTCGAAAAATTATGATTTTTATTTGTTAATATTAAATCTATGAAATAATTGTTGCTTCCAACTTAATTTATGTGGGATTAAAACTGCGAATCGATACAACAATTACAATGTTGTATTATACTATCGTACTTTATAACTATTTATGATTAAATTTAATGCTTAATACTATAATTAAAAATTAATGCTGCTGCTAGAAATCATAAATTTTATCCATTTAATTTATTTACAGTAATAACAATGTCATTGAAGATAAACAAATAGTTTTTCATATAAATTAATTAGTATTAAAATTAATTAATCTGCCGTTGGCATGAATCGATCACATTTAAATTCTATTAAGTGTCCAGTCAAATTCTGACTTGATTGGCTTTTTTTATTGCATGTAATTAGTATTTTTGACTGACTGAATTTGAAACTGAAACTCTTTTGAGATCTTTGTAAAGGGTGTCGCTGGAAAAATATCTAATTAGAAAACTGGAAAAATATCTAATTAGAAAACTATTTAATAGTATCGACCCTTTGCAGCAATAGAGTAATAACTCAAAAACAAAAAATTAAATAAAATATTTGCGGAAAACGAAGTCAAAATTTTGAATTTACTAACAACTTAATGGTAAAAGAAAACTCTAATTCTTCGCTCAAGTATTGATTATACAAGATATTTATTTGTATTAAAGTTTTACACAATATGAAAAACGATATCACGATTAATTCTGCATTAACTATTAACTCAACTATTAACCGCAATTTGCCCAATTGCGGCATTCGATATCGAACGAAATTACCATTTAGTTTCTATTGAAATTTAATTCGATATCGATTGCCGTAATTTGTCCACAGGTTTTTCGGAAATATGACTCTATTGCAGCAAAGCTTCGATATTATTACTGCGCTCTTGGTTTATTTCATTTTTATAACTCTAGTTAATAATTAATTGCAAAAAGTTAAAACAAAGAAATGATTGTTTCAAATATTTAAAAGTGAATTTTTATAAACTAAAACAATATGTTTAGTTAGTTAGTTTGTGTTGGAATTTATTATTTATTATATTGGTTTTTGTACGTAAAATATTTTATTGTTATTTGCATATTTTATATGCATTTTTATCATACTTCCTTTTCAGTTATTTTAATATTTTAATTGTATATTAATACAATAAATATAAATATTATCATTTAATTTTTTTTATATTTAACATTATATTGTTTGTGTTTGAAAGAGTGTGTTTTTCATAATTATTTTTTCCAGTTTTACAAAATTATTTACACCTTTTTAAATCGCTTGAATTTTTTCTTTAAAAAATGAAAAGGCAATTTAAATGATAATTATTATTCATTGAAATACTTCAAATATTCTGTTGAATTAATTATAAAATGACACATAAAAATTCATTTAATGATAATTCACACGGTAATAGCGGGTAAGTGGTGAATGAATCGAATTTTGATTGAGGAGTGTAATAAGAAGGCAAGTTTTACTTAACAATCAATAGTTAATAATAAAAACTTGTAATTAGAACGATAACAAATGTTATTTGAATTACAATTTGTTTTAATTTAATTACACAGAAGAATGTAAAAACATATATATGGATTTTAAAAGTTTCATAATCAAAAAATTTGTACAGCTATATTAATAAAATTTAGAAGGGGCTATGACGTCATCAAAAAGACTGCAATTTTCAGTCCGATATTCCTATATAAAAACTGGTTTAAGCAAGAAGCGACATGATAAATGGAAATCCAATTTTTGTTAAAAGTGACACCGGATATGTCGCGATGCGTACACGAAATTATACAATAATACTCGAACGGGTCATACAACGCAGAAACAAACGCGTTTACAAAATTTGAGATTCTTTTCGAGAAAAATTAAGGGAAAATAAAGCATTTTTTATTTCACGGTTCATGGACATTTTTTGAGGAATCACGAAAATTTAAAAATACTATAAAATGCGAAAAAATTGTTGAGAGCCCATTTATTCAGCTGTTATGGACACAAAAAATTCTTGAACAAAATATTGAAGTCCTTTTTAATTTGAAACTTGTATGTATGTTTATGCTTAAAAACGTGGCGTATGCCCATGAAATAGCGGTGGCAGTAACCGGCAAGCACCCGAATACTCTCTTAGAGTGTCTACAGGCTTCAGAACCATCAGCAAGTGTAGTACCGAATTTGATCTCTGTGTAAGTCCTCAGAAAACGGATGCTGTACTTTTCACAAGAAAATATAACATACCAGCTTTTCCGCTTCCAACCCTTAACGAAATTGAACTTAGATTGTCTGCCACTGTGAAGTATCTGGGCATATACCTGGCCTCTGCAACATCAAGTCAATGGTGAATAAGACCGCAATGGCCATATACGTATACGGAAGACTTGGTCAATAAATACCAGGAAGTCTAAATGGCTCTTCAATGTGGTAATAAAGGCCATACCTACGTAGGGTGCAGCAGTATGGTGGATTACATTACAAAAGATCACGTACTATTGGATAATAAAAAGGAGCAAGCGCACATGCACTTTGATAATCACAGGTGCTCTACAGGTGCTCTTTGTACCAGCTTAAAATCACTTTCTACAATGATGCATTGGCTGCCAGCTGATTTCATAGAAAAACGGCTTTCTATGAATTCTGCGATCAGACTCGAGACAGCAGATGCATAGAAAAATGCGACCAGGGAATAGCCAGAATTTTGGTATTCCTAATTGGTTTGACGAAAAACATTTGGCCAATTCACATAAGCATTTGCTTAGAAACATGTTTATGTGGCAATTACCACCAACATTTATACGATCTACAACACATACAATAGGTTGTGAATTGAACAAATGATTCAATACTGTTCACCAACACCTCCGACAGATAAAAGACTAGCTGTAATGCTGTAGAGCACCTACTCTTATCATCTTGAGAATGTGCTAGAGATTTATAGGTGCGCATGATAGGAGATTAAATCTATCGTAAGACAATTTTTTACAGGTTGTTATAATGAGAAGGTGGAAGAGAATGTAGAGCACCTCCCTATATTTACCCCGTTCTCTCTAAGAAAAGGATGGCTTCACTGTGCCGTCGAAATTCATTGGGCACTCTTGTGTAGATGTGGCATTAAAAAGCAATTAAAAAATATTTCTAAAAAAAAGTATTTCCCTACAAATGCAAATTAAGATTGTTGATGTTATTTAGTTTCACAATTCATTAAGTATTTATATGCAGTTTTCTTTTATTATGTAGAATAAATACTGTTTTAATTGGACTCTAATTAAAATATAAAATATATTTGCCTTTTCATGTAAAATAAAATTAGTATCCAAAAGCTATGTACGTTAAAATTTTAATTAAAAAAGGTTGCCATTTCTTTTTTAATGAGGAGAGAGGAAATCAATATATTGGTTGTATGTCATCAAACCATTAAATTCACTACGAAACTTAAATCTCTTTTGGTTTAATATAATTTGTATCGTAATTTTTTCCATTTAATAAATTATAATAAAATCAATGAAATCGTTTCATAAGTAGTTAGCTGGTTTCTTACGGCAGCTGTCTACTACGTTGGCTTTTAAAATAACTAAAGCTTCATTTTGACAACCTTGAGTGCATAAAAATATATTTTGAGCCCATACGTAAGGTTGGGCTTCATATAAAATTTCACAATGTATAGAATTTCATATCCATTAACAACTTGGAATATTTATAATTTAAAAGGCAATGAGAACATTTTTAAAGCTCAACAAAACTTTTTTTATGATTTCAATCAAAAAATTAATTATTAATTAAAAATAACATATAAAAATAATTTTACAATGCTTCATATTTATCTTTTCAAATTTTGTTACATCATGTATGATTCTTTCTTTCTACATTATTTACAAAACTACTTCCTTTTGAGAGCTTTTTAAACAAACTGAATGACTGACTAACTAACTGACTGACTGATTGGCTGACTGGTTGGTTCACGGTATCGTTGACTGACTAATTGTTAGCAGAAAAGATTAATTATCACTTTTTCATACTTTTAGTTTCTAGAAAAACAACAAAGAAATCTTTTGTTCCGCCACTTCACTAATTCTGTTTCATTACTTTTATTTCAAGTTGCACATTTACGTAAGTGCTTGCTGCCTGCATCCAACGAACTTACATGCAGTGATGCTAACGGTACAGTTATTACCTTTTTGTACAGTAATTTCAGGCCCTAAAATGTAGCGAGGTAATTTCATTAAAAATACGATAATTTACCTAAATTCTTTAAGTTTGGAAACTCAGTTGTCAAAAATTACGATTTCCATACAACACACACAAATCTAATTTTTGCTGCTGCATGGAAATCGTAATTATTATAAATTGAGTTTCCTCATTTAATTGTGAATAAATTCGCATCGATTTTACTACACACGGCTTGTTTTGTGGTACACTTTTAAGTATTTTAATGCTCACCAATGTGGATGCAATATATCGTCAGCTTATTATTGGTTTGGCCCATCGACAATTTAAAAAAATTAGTCAGGAGTGGAGTAAAAATTGCAAAAAAAAAATCTATCGTGTATATTTTCAGAAAACATTCTGTAAGCCTTCTTTGTAATTTTTCTCTATTGCGAGTTTGTGGCATATGCACCAAACCAATAATAAGCTGTCGTTATATAGCTTAAAAGGTATTTTTATCTAGATATGCACAATATTTTTTTTTGCCTAAAAACGGTTAGAAATAAACCCGGTTACGGATTAAGTGGTGGAACTTAGATCACCGAGCGGAATCTTAGTTCATATAAATTGTTTATGAATAATGCTGTTATTTTAATTAGTAACATTTGCGTACTTTAATTTCTTCTCAAAAACAGTAATTTTTCGGGGGCCGTACGGTAATGAAAAAATATAAGTTAACATCACTGCTTACATGTTGCCTTACTCAACCATTTCTCTTCTTTTCGTTTTCCTCATAATGTTATTATAATTTTATTTCACTTATCTTTTATTTTTAATCTTATAAAAAGAAATCAAACTTTTTCTATAGTGCAATTTTTTATTATTATTTATTATTTTATTCGTCAAAGATACGAGTACCATGTAATACTTATATCTGAACTTTCATGTCTGTGTTAAAAAAATTTTGTATAGAAAAGAACAAAGGATGAAATGAAATATTATAAAATACTACCTTTACAATCTTTATATTGGGTTTTGTTTTCTTGTTCTGGGTTGTCTTGAACTGGGTTCATCACAAACTTTAGTCTTTCATCTACAGATTCTGCCATTGCTAACCAAAAGGCTTGTTCTCTTACAAACAGTTGCTGTTGCTGTTGCTGTTACTGTTGCTGATGCTGGTGTTGCTACTGATGTTCTCGTGCTTGTATGAAATAATGCTGACGATAGAAATTGCTTTGTTTTATATGATGCTAAAGATAATATGTGTGGTTTCGATTGTGAGATTTTAGTAACAGCAGATATATTCCGTATCGATGTTTTTGTTTTTGATGTTGACGTTGAAGTTGACGGTGACGGTGACAGTGATGCAGATTGTGAATTCGCAGTGGTAGTTGCAGTTGCATTTGTCATTGATAATGATGCTATACTTGTTGATGCTCCCTTCGTTGCCAATGTTGCTCTTAGTGTTGTGGTTTTTACTATGCTGACGTTGTTAGAACTCGTGCACAACAAATATTGTAAAAAACATGTTAAAATTGTGAATAACATGCAACATAGATTAATATAGATATTACCACATAGTGTGTTGCTTGCATTATGTTGCATTGCTGCTGGGTGTTCACCTGAAATAATTTAAGAGTATAATTTTATTTAAATAAAATTAAAAATCCTTTTTGAAATTTAGTAAAAAAAAGTGTCTAAGGCATATTTTCAATATAGTATGAGTAAGGTGGACATTACTTTTATTTAAAAATAACATTAATTCGCATTAAAATCCAATTTATTTTGACATTCTTCAATATGTTTTCATATCGATATCACATAGAAGTACGTCGCTACTTAAACTTGTATGTACTATACATACATATAAATACATATTTTAGAGTTCATACTTTACAAATTCATACTTCTCATATTTCTATACCGATTGTACTTTTTACAAAATATAAGAGGGCAACTTGCAACATACGATATCGATAGGAATTTCCATATAAGTTCTTTTAAAATTTCGATTGGAAATGTGGTTCTATTAGTTTATTATCCGCATCAAAACAATGTGAAAAATTTTATTGTTCGATTTACATCGCACTTTTTTTTACTTTTATATTTCTACATTTACTGATATAATTAAATTAATGAATTTAGTTTTAAATATTCATGTTATATCTGTTCTAATTTTTTAATACAGAAAATTTTCAGGATTTTTTTTATATTTTTAAATTGTTTTTTATTTTTAATGTTAGTCTGTAAGTGTGTACATTATTGTACACGTATTTCAGTGACTAGATGTAACAATGAATAGAACAGATGTTATTACATGAAAAATTTGTCTTGACTCAACATGCATAAATGTGTGAAAGTGAGTCTTTTATAGCTCAAAGGCATTTGGCATTGTGAACATGAAGTACATAAAAAAAGCAATTCATAAACAAAATGAAAAACTATAACATGCAGTTTATACCCAGTGAACACGCGGGGCTTAATCAAAGAGTAGGCTTTTTTTTTAATTTTTATTTAATTTATTCAGAGTTTTGTTTAATTTATTAATTTTTAGTTTACTCAGAGTAATTGGTTAGATTTTGTTTTCATATCCGTGTTAAATTTAGTAGTTTTTAAAGTTTATACTTGTAGTTTTTCGTTTATTTGGTAGACCTTGTTTTTCTTTAACTGAAAATTGGATAAATTTTATTGTTTGAGAGAAAGCAAACGATTTTGCTAGTAAACACATAGGTATTAAATATGAATCTGTTTAAAAAAATAAATTTTATAAAAAGATTTTTCCTGATAAGAAATAAATCTTTTACGTAAAAAATTGCTGTTCATATTAGATTTAGAATAAAGAAACAAAAAACAATTTTACTCCTGTGGGTTTATTTGCTTCTGAGGCAAGAAGTGATCTGTGTAACTGTGTAGGTCAATATCGAAGTAAGCTGAGGGCACGCATATTTTGTTTAACTGGACCAAAACCACCTAAAAATCAAGCTCTGGCAATATTCATATCAAAATTCTGAAAAAGAAGAAGTTGCGCAACATTGTGAGCTCAGCAAACAAACACCTACAAACATAAACCTAATTCTGTTTTCTTCTTCGCGTCAATTAGTACAAAAATAATTTCAAGATTATGAGACTACCTACTTGAGCTCCGTTATAATTTTTAGTTAATTAGTTTAATTCTGAGTATAATCGTCACTACAAATCGTACGATAAATCGTACAAGTATGAAATTAGTAGCGTGTATCATGCTGTCGTACTTATGAAGTATACTTTGTAGTACGAAAATCAAATTTTTCATTTTCTTAGGCGGAGTTTCGATAAGTACGATAATAAGTATTGTTTATTATACTGTTGTACAGCGAAATTTGTGTATATCCCATTTCAAATTTTTCTCTCAAATTAATTAGTACGATTTGTAGTAAAATGCATCTTAAAACCGTACTACAACTCATACTATGTTAAGTACGAAATTTAGTATGGTATATACCCTGAGTAATAAGGTTAAATAGTGACCACTAAAATGTTCATAAATTTGATCAATTGTCTTATATCTTCAAATTACGATTTCTGCTGTCTTTCTAATAACAGTTAAAAAAATATATAAACGCTGGTCACTAAGTTATATAGAATGTTTTAAAAGATATATTTGTAGCGATTCAAAGTTCAGATAACAGAATTAGTAAATTAGGTACTTGTTTCAGAAGCTCTTTTCGTCTTCCGACACCTGGTGACTTAAACTGATATGAGACCGCAATAAGAAAGTGACCCACAGCTCGCACGTACACTTTTTCATATAATTTACGCTCCTTTTCGGTCACACAAAATGGAGGATGCCGCACACGTTAAAATTGATGGAATTAAATAATCTCCCAGGAAATAGCTCCCCAAGTGAAATAAAGCCTAAAAATTGGCGCGATATTTCATATGAAATAATACTTCAATTTCTAAATGACATCAGTCTTCAACGGAATGAAATAATGTCCTAAACAGAAATGAAATAACCCCCATTATTGAGGGTTTATTTCAAATGAAATAAAGCCCCAATTTCTGAAATGAAATAAGACCCCAATATAATACATTTAAAAATAGGTCCTACGAATAAAGGCCCGATGAAATAAGTCTCCATTAAGAACATGAAATACGTCCCAATAAAATTGCAAAATTTTGAAATTAGGCCTATGCGTAGAATCTTTAGTAAATAGCGACGTTTTTGGAAATTAATTAAAAATTTTAAGAAATTTTACTTTGTAATCAAAAATTCTTCGGCCGTGCTTAAGGATTTTCTCCTCTGTTTATTTCGAATAGCTATGCTGAACAAAGATTCTTTGCGTCAAGGCCTTTGGGTCTCTTAAGGATTTTCTAAAGGCTTTTCTAATAACTTATAAATAACAAGACACCAACCAGAAATATATAAACTTTCAAACAAAAATTTCTTACAGCAAAATTTACCCAGTTGTCAGAAAAAAGTTAAAAGTTCGTCATGCCTACGCTGTAAATCGAGAAAATGTTGATTGATGTCGCTATAGTTCCTTCAAAATTTAGTTGTTGTTAAGCACATCATCGTTACTCAGTCTGTGCCAGAACAACCTGTGGCCAGAACAACCTGTGGCGAAGAAATGTCTTTTGATAAAATTTTGCTAAAAATGTATTGTTATTTTATGATATTCGCCTTTTTCTTTCGTTATACTTCAAGATATATATTTATTTTATGTTTTACTTTATCTAAATCTCGCTTAAAGTTGGTTTTCAATAATCCGGACGGTTTAAGCCATCTAAAAAGTGTGTATAGAAAACATTCAACAACATTTATATTTTTCATGTATATTTTTTTATAGATTATGGAAAGTTTATTTTAATATAAATTGGTTTTTCACGTCAAAAAACATGACCATTATTTTCACATAAATCTTCTTTTTCTTAAGTCTTATTAGAAGGAATTTTTAACTTATTTAATTGATATTCATCTTCTAGAAGGTTGAACATTTTTATAAATTTATTTTCAAGTTCTGTGTTAGTTGACCTTTTATTATCATTTAAAAAAAGTGAAGAAAAAATTCCTTGTTTATGTGTGTAAATTTGATGCATTCTACTAAGTTGTTCGTGTATGCAACGAATTTTCTAAATAGAAAAAATAAAATTTTCATACGAATGAGTACGATTATAACTTACTACAAACGTACATACACACAGATTTAGTTATACATTTTGTTATCGCAAATTTCTAGTTGGTTAAACAGAAACTATAAATACAGAAAAATAGAATAAAATATTTTAGTTTCATATTCTAAGGTGTATACATGATTGCTTGTGTGTTTGTGGGTACTCGTACATTAGAGTGTCCGCTATTTTCGTAGTGGAAATATTTTTGGATTACCCGCAAAAAAGTTGGGGCTTGATGCAAAAACGCCTCTTAATAAATTGCACTCCCCTGAGACCACGCCTTCCCGAGCCGACTTGCGGTTGAAATTTGATTAAAACACATTTATATGGATGGCATGATGACCCATAAGTCGAAAAATATGACATCGAGAACATATTTCTCCTAAAAAGTTTTTGTCTGTGAAGTTTTCGGCAGTTTCTTCATCGGCTTAAATAACTAAAGAAACAACTTAAATTTCTAGGGAAAGAAAAAGTTTACCGAAATTTGCAAATTTATGGGCTGTTTTGTTATTTTAATAGCTGTGGGCTTTTTCAATATTTTGCTGTTTATTTTCTTAGATATACGATTTAGATAAAAGTCGCTAAAGCAAAAGCTGTTGAAAACTTCACAAACAAGAACTTTTTACAAGAAAATTGTTCATGATGTGGTCATATTTTTCGACTTTTGGGTCATCATGCCGTATAAATGTAGTTTAATCAAATTTCAACCGCAAGCCGAAAGGAGAAGGCGTGGTCCCGCGGGCGTAAATTTTTTGGAAGAAATTTTCATAAAGCTTTCACTATTTTTTTGGGGGGGGAAGGGGGTGAGCCTTGAACATTTTCATAAAAAAAATGTTTCCCATACAAATAACGAACACCCTAAACTACATATTGCTCATTTACTTCAATGACTTTAAAGTTTTCATCATATGCATATACAACGCATTGGAAAAATAAAGAGGCGAGTATACAAGATATTAATTCTGAATTATTAACTCAAAAATCACCTTTTTTGAGTTATGACACTATTGAAGTAAATGAGCGATATGTATTTTTCCATCTGTGGCATGTATACATGTTTAAAATAATTAAACTTTTTAAAGTTTGTTCACAATATTTTTTGCTATTGGTCTATATTTTGCTTCTCTACTTCTGCAGATCTTTCAGAAACACTAATACGCAAGGTACTTTTACATAGTGTTATTAATTATTTCATATTTTATTGACAATAACTTAAATTGTTTAATTTCTTTCATATTTTTTTTCTCATTTTTAATCAATTTAATTATTTCAGAATATTTTAATGTTCTTACCAATAATGACATGGACATAAACACTCGATGATTTTGCTATTGTTGGTACACAAGTATAATTGCCGGTGTCACTGGATGATGCTCTTCTTATTTTCAATCTAAAAAACAAAAACAAAGAAATGAGAAAAAACGAAAATAAAATTAATTTTACAAATAAGCTTTAGTAGAGAGCTAATAATTCTGAAAAACAATTTGTAAGACTATTAAATTTATTTAACATGAAAGCTTTATTTAATGCTCTTATTTCCCCAAATATTGAACTTCTGTTTAAAGGGAATTAATATCAACAAGTCATAAATATTGGTTTTTTGGGTTTTAGGGCAGTTGTGGTCTACTTAAATTTCCAGAATTCAAGTGTGATTTGTTGTTTGTATTATTAGACCATTTTTTATATTGATTGATAATCTTCAGATAATTAGGCCTAACGAAACTCAAGTGAGATTTAATTTCTTGAATAAAATCTAATATACAAGATTTCTTTCGGTGATTTTAAGAATAATATAAAACAAAACTAAAATAAAAAAATCTCGGCAGCATTTTGTTATAAAAATGTGTTCCATAGTTGTTGTAAACACTGTACGAAGAGACAAGCATCACAACGAAAATAAGAGCATTCCTTTATTAACCGTTGGTTAGGGCGCGTTAAAAATATGACCACGTTAGCCCTAATTAAGGATTGCCTTAAACTAATTTCGCTAGACAGCCTAAGCGTAATACGAACAGTTTTTCATCCGATTGGTCCAATTGGCCAAGTGATCCTCCCTTAATGACATTTTACGTCTAAGAAACATAATTCCACATTTTTAATTAAAAACTATCATTAGATAAACCAGAAAATTTCATTAATAATAAAACACTTTACATATTAGGAATGAAACGTTACGTTGGTTGAAAAATAATAATAAAGTTATTACTATTACAGCGTTGAAAAGGGGAAGGAAGCTCCCCCGAAAAATTCTTTCTTAAATTCTTTAGTAGAGGTTAGAACTAATTAACTTTAGTTTTATCTTCTTTATTAGAATATTATCTCACGTCCAATTCTTTCTGAATAAAATATTACGAATTTTAGTGGGAAAAATCACTTTAGTACCAGTGAAATGCAGACAAACACATTAGATTTTGACCCACAACAAATTTAAATTTTTTTCAACACGTAATGATTGGTTTTACATAATGTGCAATACTTGTAGTTAAATATTTTACATTGCTTTACCTTGAAGTGAGCCCATCTGACCAATCATTTTCCACTGTTATCCTTGTCCCACTATCAATTTCATTTTGATTTGTAGCCATGTCAATTATTTCGGATCCTTGAAGAGAAAAACAGTAACAAATTGTATTTAAAAATATTAAATAAATAAAACGATTAAAAAATTAATTAAAAAACCAAGACTGATAAAAGCCACAATTACATTAACACATTTATACTAAAGATGGGGAGCAGAGCTTGCACGAAGCGACATTGAGAAGGAAGGTTTTTTTTATTTCGTGTTATTTTGTAAATTAAAAGTTGTGTCAGTGTTGGCGGTGTCGCTGTTTGCAATAAACATAAATGCTGTTATATATCATGAATAAAAATGTTCTAAATATACAGCAACAACCAAACATAAAAAACAATGTAGTACAGCAGAAAGAAAAAATATTTAATTAAAAATACAAAAACAAAAAAGTTAATTTACACAAACTTATTAACGCTACAGCACACTCAAACGAAATTGGGTATGAAAAGCAATTTAACAAATTTGATTTCTTTTATTACAGGACTAATTTACTTTAGTCATGTTACGTCAGAGATTTGAAATAATTAAAGAATTATTTAATATTTAAAGAGTGGAGCTTGAAGTTAATGGTGCAGTGCACATAACATTCACTAACGTTAGATTGCCCAAATTTCCCATACATTTCCACAATGCAAACAACCGACTTGAGTAAAAAATTTTTATGGAAATCGCTCAAGAGACTGAGTGCTTTTCATATAAATTTTAGACAAAGAATGCTTGTTTGCATTGTGGAAATAACACATTAATTATTAAAAATTTTTTAAATTAATTTTACAGCAATAAAATATATAAAAACTTTTATCAATCTAACGATTAAACAGGTACCGAATGTTGCGTGAACTCCACCAACATTATTTAATAATATATGAGCTATTTTATATTTATTAATTCCGTTACTTTTTATGAACTTTCACTTGGAACGATTTACCGACATCGCACGTTAAATTTGATTTATAATCTGACCGTTTTTGATTAATGATCTTAAGCTCAACTACTTAAATATTTAACAAAAGTCAAGAATATCAAAGAAATTTACAATAATTAATTATTTTATATTTATGATAAAAAATCTTACCTTTGTACCAAAATATATTGCCCAGTTCGTGGGGGCCCTGAATTATTCTACATGTCAAATTTATGTCACTGCCGCTTTTCACATATAAATCAGTAGGTCCAACTATTGTGGCCTTGAGTTCTAGAAAGAAAATGAAGCATATTCAATAAGATAGTAAAATATAAAAAATATTAAATTATGTTGTGCGTTTCTTTTGGTCTTAAAAGGTTTATATTTTTATTAACTAACTAGCTGAGCCCGGCAAACGTTGTCTTCCCTCCAAATGTAAAGTTTTTTAACTTCGAAAACAAAACAAAAACCTATCGTGGATTGACTCGAACATGTGTTAAAAATGTCAACCCGACAAATCTTATAGCTCCGAATAGGATTTGCAAATAATCGCAGATTTTCATAATCGCGATTACAAAAAAAAATGCTATTAATCGCGATTATCGGTTAATCGCGATTAAGCAAAAAAATACACTATTATGCACTAATGGGTTAAAACAAAAATAAATTACGTTATGAGTTGTTTTTAGTCGAATTGTAAATAAATAAATTTAATTATTTTGACTTGACTTGTTCGGGTTTTAATTTAAGTTTTCAATTAAAATATAATTTTATTTATTTATTTGTGAAGTATGTGAAATAAAGTTCGTAAATCACAACCTATGAGTATCAAAAACAATACTATGGGAAATCTATCCATTGATAGGAAACTTTTTCTAGAACGAAATATATTTCTATCAACGGGTCAAAGTCTTGTTTTTCTTATTTTATTTTTTATTTGATTTTGTATTTTTATTGATTCCGTTATATAAATTTTCTTAAATATTTTCTGTTTTTTTAATTATGTATGGTACTAAGATAAAACAAACTTTTGTAATTTTATAAAGGCGGATACAAAATTCCTGAGTTATAGTGGATCAAATTTAAAATTTTATGAAAATCTAACGTTTTTCACATTTTTTGTCATTTCGGAGGATGTTTTGTGCCGCATAAACAACAAAATTCATAGTTTTAAAATTGTATTTAATAGTTCATTCGATTAAAAAAACTTAAAAGCCATAATGGAAAGAAGTCTGATGAAAACTATTTAAATTTACTAAGAAAATGCACTATTAAAAACGAAAAATATATATTTGGCGTCATATGATAGTATTTCGAACTAATTTTAATCAAAACAGCTGTTGAATCTCGATGGCGCTTTAAATAGAAGTATACATAGAAAAACGCAAATGTACCGTCATCTGAACAATGGCCGAAATGATTTTTTTCTCTCATGGTTAGCACATCTTAGTTATCCTAAAAAATGTTTTAGAAAATTTATACCCTTCAGAAATAAAAATTTGTAAAGTTGTGTAAGTGTTCAACTTTCATCTATTCTTTTTTCTCATTCAAATGATTAAAAAAGGCTCTTCTGTTATTGTAATAATGATATAACCGCATACACAAATAGATTAGTAAAGATAATATTCATCAATATGAAATAGACGTAGTTTATTTAAAAAGAACATATTCCACATTCTACGAAGCGAAAACAATAGTAAAATCTTGATACAGAAAAGTACCAGCAATAAGTATTTAAAGTAATGGAAGATATGGTGAATTTATACGTTTACTAAAAATAAAATTAGTTTTTTTGTTGCTTTTTAATGTAATACCTTAATTCATAAAAACAATTTTTCTAATAAAACAAATTTTCATACAAAAAATTTCACGGGTTATTTACTGAGATTCCTTTCGGAAAATTGGTGTCACTCGATACAGCATTTCGGCGAAAATAATGTGGTGGCTTTAGATTTTTCTAAGCCGTTTGATAGACTGTGGCACGGTGCACTTTTGTCAAAATTTGTTGCTGCTGGTGTCTGCCGACTTATATCGAGCTTCCTCAGAGATCCCACTATACGAGTTGTAATACAAGGGATTTCATGAAACGAGTGCATGATTAATTTAGGGGTACAGCAAGGCTCCGTTCTCTCTCCTACCCTATTTCTAATTTCTCTTAATGATCTTCTCCATCAAACTTCCAATCCTATCTACTCCCTTGCAGATGATAGCAGAATTTGCCATTCATATTCATTCATACACCAAGCCTGTAAGCTTCTGTTATACAGCTCTATTCTACAACCAATATGATGCTATGGTATTCAGATATGGGGCACTACCTCGCCATCAAATGTAGAGAAAATTCAAAGGCGACAAATAAAATTCTCAGAAACCTGCGCATTCATAAAGCTCAAGATGTTCTGATGGTTAAGACTGTGTTTTAAAAACAGCCTGCAACATCATTAACTTTAGAAGCGACAGTCGGCTGAGAAGGAGGGACATTCTTTCTCTCAACTGAACACGAGAGACGTAAAAGACTAAAAACCAACCGCATAAAAAAATATTAATGTCTGGCATTGGCTGGACTTACAAATTAGGACTTTAGACTTAAGCTTTGATAATTTATTGTTAGTTCAATTTAATTGAAGTTACAATAAATAAAAATAAACGCAAAAAAATACATTCATTCAGTAATAGGTCTAGTCTATCGGACATTGGGCCCATGAGCCAAAACATGAATGATACATTAATTGCGATCTTATAACAATATGAATGGAGTCGTGTGCATAGAGTCAATTTTAATGCTCGTAAGACTCAATGTTGTATGCTTACGCACAGACGTATGACCGAACTTGCTGCTTCATCTGTAATTGTGGGTGGCATAAATATTGGGGAATCAGAAGCTTTTGATGTTCTTGGTATGAAAAACCGGTGTGACGTTCGATGGACTTATTACATTCTTCTAGTCTGAAAAGAAGCATTTAAGTGTCTCGATTGCTTCAGACAGTGTAAAATATAATTCACTCCATCTGATCTCCACCTATATCCGAACGAAAATGAATCCAACTTTCATGTATGGGCCGGTACTTCAAAGTCTATTTTGAGGCTATTTGACCACGTGCAGAATAGGGCAAAGGAGCCAGTTCTTTTGACTCGAACACTATTGAATCGAAATGAGGCAACTTGTTCCCGAAACCCGCTCGTTTTTGCGAACAGCACGTTTAGATCCATTTGTGGTCGATCAATCGCTCTACGCATTACAGAGAGAATTCGTTCTTTGGCCCAACACTTCGTATAAGGAATAGATTTCTTGCAGAGGTCTTTCCTGTCACTCTCAATGTTGAAAGGTTCAAATCGAATGTCAATAAACACTATTCCATCCTCCTCCCATAACCGATTTTTCTAGTTTCGGTACAATGCATTGCATGAGTAGGGGCCATCCCCTGAGAGCTAATCTTATAAAAATACAAAATAATGATTTATTTTTAGTAAATAATAAAGTGGACTTAAAAAATTGTTAACTGTGCTATAATCATTAATTGATTCGTTTAAATTTTACGACTTTTATCACTACATATTTCAAAATGGAAGTGTTTAGTATCAAGAAATGACTATGGCGCTATAACAGACGACTTGATAAATTCAGAGCAGGCTCAACATCAGAGAAAGGCAAAATAATATTTTTAGTTGAGCTTTCCCTTTTTATACTTAAACGGGATCTTAACACAAACAACTGCAAAAATTCCCTTCTCTGATATGTATTTAAATATTTCTATATATCATATTGATGGATATTTATATTTGAAAATCAACATCAATCTTAAGGTGGGCTCGACAGCCCAGCCGAATATTTTCACCCTTTGTCAACACAAATTTTTCGGTATATATTTTTTGAATTGTTCAAGGCAAATTGGGACGAGTATACCTGATATAATTACACCTTGGATCCAATCTATTATATTTTTGAGCAAATGATTGACAAAGATATTTGTTTGTATGATTCGAAAAAAAAAGTTTTAAGGTCTCTGAAAAAAAGATGGATAAAAATACCTTTTTTAAGAGCATACACATTAATTACATAATTGCTCCTTTTAAATACTTTCAACTTGTGTTGCTCAAGTTAATACAGTGAAATTCATTTTTTTATGTAGTTATCATGGCCACATATCCATCCCTGCTAGTACATTTCCTGCTAATAAATCTTTTTATTACATCTTTCTGAATAACGTGCATTTTTTCACGAAAGGACGTTGTTACTCACGTTTAACTTCCGCCTCTAAAATTGTACTTTCTTCACAAATAAAAATTCATGGTTTTCAAAACATAGAAAATGAGAAATGACAAACGGAGACGTTGTGTAATTTTTAAACAAAATATTGTTGTTGTAGCAGGAAAATTTTTTACTAACAATTGCAACGATAAAAAATACATTTTAACAAGTGCGACAGACAAACTGTTGTTAGAGCTTTATTAAATTCTCGTATAGGAACACACTTTTAAATTAATAAATAAAAATCGATAGGAACATTTTAAGTAAATACTAAACGTGTGCGCAATTCCTATAAAAATGTTCATTAGTGCATTTCAAGCGAAAATATTGAGAACAATGAAACAACAATGCATATATTTATTGGGGGCTATTCTCATATTAAGTACCGTTTCCGGGGGTTTGGTTAAGAATTTGTTACAGATCAGATAATTTATACTGAAATTTTTGTAAAAAGCATTACGAAGGGAAGGGGGAGCGGAAGGTATATAAGCTCCGAAAATAGAGTTACGTAATATGTGAATAGCCCCTTGTACAAAAGTTGAATTGTACAATAAAAATTAACTATAATTCATAATGGACATCATTTCACAAGGACTTTAAGCAAACACACATACATCTTAAGCGTTTTTTGTCTTTTCTGCATAATAAAATGCAAATTCCATATATAGATACATCCATAGTTTCATACTAGGGATGGGCAAGTGAAAAATATATATCGACATATATATCGATATCGATATATTTTTAAATATCGACCGGCATCGATATATATCGAACAAATATATCGATATATCGAAATATCGATATTTTTTCAACAATGATAATTCCATACGTAATCCCCAAATTTTTTTCAAAAATAAAACAAAAAAGTACCTTTCTTATAAATAATTAAGCTGGAAGGAGTTAATTTCAAAAATCCTTGCTGCTCCACCAATATTTCATGGAACATACATCAACAAAATTACACTCAAAGAATGATAATTTTTCGAATACACAAAATATTATTAATAAAACAAAAGATTTTGTTAGTAATATTCTATTTGATGAAGACTGTGCCGAAATGTTTTTAAAAATTGCAAAAAAAAACCAAAGCCAAAAAATTTCGAATTTGATACCGTCGATATATTTTTAGCTTGTCTGCGGAAAACACCCAGGATCTATGGCACGAATCGAACCCACGACCTCTGTACTGACAGGCTAGCATCGCTACTACTCAGCCACATGGGCACCCATTGATTATAAAAATAGTGGATTCTAAGCTTTTCTTAACTTCGCTTATAATAAGGTTTAAAAAATGTAATTTCACAAGCAATTTTTAGCAATGCTTGAGAAACTGTTATTATACACAAATGTTTGTAAAGTATGCTTATAAAGCTGTTTTTAGGCTATTATACAAGCTGTTCGACTTTTGCACAAAATCTCTTTCAATATATTCTAAAGCGGCATTTACATATACTGCCTATTTCTTTCTTTCGTGCAAATACATTTAAAACAAAAACAAATTTGAAATTTTGTTTTTGCTTTAAATGTAATTGTAAGAAAGAAAAAATTCTTTCGACATCTTTAAATAGGCAGTTAGTTGAGTTATGAATTTTTAGTCGAACTGTATGGTTTTTATCCAAAGTTATTAAATTAGTTTGGCTTAAGTTCATTTTTAATTTAATCTTTCGATCAAATTATTTTTTATTTAAGCATTGAGAATATCGACGATATTCCACGCTGGTAAGACTGAAATGGAAAAGCTTAAAATA
The DNA here is from genome assembly GCA_956483635.1 of Panzeria rudis. NCBI lineage: Eukaryota > Metazoa > Arthropoda > Insecta > Diptera > Tachinidae > Panzeria > Panzeria rudis. Next base: position 152,093,562 of record OY101450.1, read on the forward strand.
GTTGAACATGCTAAGAAAAGACAGTTAGTGAACTGTCTTTTCTTAGCATCCGAACATTTAGACAAAGTTCAATAAGGTGCGACTCGCCACAAGATGGCGACAGTGTGTTAATTGAGCTTACTAATATTAGTAGGATTTTCGCTACAGTGTTGTTGCCACTGTCAGTGGTAGAGTGGGTAAAGGACTCTGATGAGTAGACTTGGTGGTCACGAAACAGCTGTCAGTTCAACCTTCCGTACAGCCAAAATTTTTCTTTGAATGTTCAATAGTTACATGCTTTAGAATTTCTTTCTTAAATAAAAAATAATTTGATCGAAAGATTAAATTAAAAATGAACTTAAGCCAAACTAATAGGCAGTTAGTTTTAAAATTCAAAGTGAGTGGATGTGTAATTTTGTAAATTACAACATAAAAATATAAATATATACGACCCTGTTCTGTAAACCGAATTTTTCGTTTTCCAAAAATAAATAATGCCCACATTAATGTATTTAAAACTATATATATTAAATTAATTTCAGATATTACAACTGAAGCTCTAAAAAATATGAAACTGCAAAAAATTTTGCTATTAGTGGATTTTATTTCTCTAAATCGAGCGCTTTGAAATCGACTCGATTTACAGAACAGGCAGGATAATAAATAAATAAAACCGAATGAACTAATTTTAATTTTGTAACGCTTTTCAAAAATTAATATTTTACATTTTAAGTAAAATATTTAAATTTTTTTTCCAATACATTGAAATTCTAAAATTGCAAGAATAAGCTTATAGTATGCATGAACATATAATATTTTCAAGAGGGTTACGTTTTGATTTTTCTACGATAGTCTTTTTCAATATATTTTCAATACTTTTTCAAACTTAAGGCTTATGTTATTAAACTTAATATAATATTTTTCTCAAGCCATTTGGTATGTTTAGATGAAAATACTTAAATACATATGTACATCTAAACATCAAAAGTGACGAAAAAGTGACATTTAGAAAAAAAATTTGGTTGTAATTCCTTATTGATTTTTTTTTATATCAAATTTGTTGGCGTATTAAATCGCTAATGATGGTCGTTTTCGGACAAAGTAACTTTTTTTACAAAGTGTTATTCAGCTACTTTATATATTTTCTATTTCAGTTAAGGTGTACAAGCGTAAACACAGAAATTTTTTTTTAATTTTCTAAATCTTTGTAGAGATACAAAAAAAGTAGAGATACAAAAAAAGACTCAAGGGTATAGTCCCAGCCAATTTTGTGGAATCTTAATGTAGATATTACAGAGTAATAATGTTTCAAAAATTAGCTGCGGAGACTTGCGTATGTGACTTTTACATCAGTTTTTCTAACTATACACTATTTTCAAAATTTCCTATTTGTGTGTACTTCTATATGTTTTTGTTGTAATTTCCTTTCAAAACCACTTGTTATTAAAATAAAATGGAAATGAAGTAGTCGTTTTCAATTTTAAGACAATTTTTTAATGCATTTTGAAACTTGAATGCACTTTGAATTTTATTTTTTAAAACGTTTTGAATTTTTATAATTGGTCGTATATAGCAACATATCCCGCCCACTGTGTTAAAAATAGTTAATTTATTTACAGACTTTATAGCCTAAAGCCTTCCAGGCATACAGTTTTTATGAATCAGAGTATTAGTTTGGAAAATATAAGCTTTCCGACGACTAAAGAGTTTTATCGGTAAAATTGGTCTTCTATAACAAAATATAGCGTCCACAGTGTTAAAAATAGCTGTGTAATTTTTAAAGAATTTGCATCCTTGGTACAACCTATCTATACATTTTTGTGGATCAAACTATTAGTTTGGAAGATATGGGGTTTTCGAAAACTGAAGAATTATATTGGTAAAATTAGTTTTATATAACAGCACATATCGCCCACTCTATTAAAACATTTTTTAAACGGACCTTAAAGCCTACATCCTGCCTATAATTCATCCATACATTTTCTGTTTTGATAAGACTAATAATTTGGAAGTTATAAGCTATCCGACGACTAAGAATTTTATCGGTAAAATTGGTCTTATATAAGAACATATAGCGGCCACAGTGTTAAAAATAGCTGTCTAACTTTTACAAAATTTATAGCCTACATCCTAGCCTATAACTCATCTGTACATTTTTGTGGATCAGACTATTAGTTTGGAAGATATGGGTTTTCCGAAGACATAAGAATTTTATTGGTAAAATTGGTAAAATTTATTTACAGACCTTATAGCCTACAGTCTTTCTAGGGATACGTTTTATATGGATCAGACTATTTATTTGGAAGGTATAAGCTTTCCGACGCTTAAAGAGTTTTATCGGTAAAATTGGTCTTATGTAAGAACATATAGCGGCCACAGTGTTAAAAATAGCTGTCTAACTTTTACAAAATTTATAGCCTACATCCTTGCCTATAACTCATCTGTACATTTTTGTGGATCAGACTATTAGTTTGGAAGATATGGGTTTTCCGAAGACATAAGAATTTTATTGGTAAAATTGGTAAAATTTATTTACAGACCTTATAGCCTACAGTCTTTCCAGGCATACGTTTTATATGGATCAGACTATTTATTTGGAAGGTATAAGCTTTCCGACGCTTAAAGAGTTTTATCGGTAAAATTGGTCTTATATAACAACATATAGCGTCCACTGTGCTAAAAATAGCTATCTAACTTTTAACACATCTTTTATCCTATATCTTTCCCTATAAATCATCTATACATTTTTTTGTGGATCAGAAAATTCGTTTGGAAGTTATGATTTTTTTCGCCGCTAGATTGGCCTTTGGTCCCAGTGTGCGCAAATGTAATTTGTATGGTATAAGTGATATATACAGATGCAATGATTGAAAGGAAAAGTGATAATCCGAATGACAGATATACGTCGAGGGAGCGCACTTCAATTGAAAAAAGTTCATACATATGCACGTATATTGTATTGTATGATTACCTCTCTTTTGCAATTCGAAATTATGACAAAATCGTGTCGTGGGAATACTCTCTAAGGGATAAAGATTAAAATCAATATTGTAAACGGGTTTGTTTTTCATTTGTGCCTTCCACACCTTCCACAATTCGTTTCCATTATTAAGATCTCGATTGATGAAGAATATGACGGCGATGGCGCTGACAACGATAATGATATTCAATTATATCTAACTAAATACAAACATACCAAAATATTTAATTAGTCATATTAAATAAGCAACGTTTTATTATTTTTTGGTATTTGGGATATTTGTTGCTGTTTCTTGGGTGTGTTAATGTTAGTGACATTTTTCATTTATTCATTTCAAGATTTTCTTATTTTCTTTTGTGCGTGTATTTTTTTTAAATTCATTTATTTTCTATATTTTTTCGTTATACTCGTACTTCTTCGAAGAAAATGAGGAGTCGTTTATTGCTTTAGTTGTAAATATAAATGTTTTTCTGTAGTTGCAAATGACTTTTACAAATTGAATTTTATTTGTTTGATTTGACAATTAATTAAATAGTATTTGTGTATGTATGTGTTCGTAATATTTGTTAACATAAAGTCGAGTTGGTATGTGGAATAGAAAAAATACTTGTAATTTGTTATATTTGAAGGAAAACGAATTAAATGCGGGAAATGTCGCTTGTTTTGTATACTTCACGCAGCTGTGATTGATTATAAATATGCCAGATGTGAATGCAGATTTTTATTTCATTGTTTTTGATAAACAAATATTTAACAAAATTGATAGAAGCTATTTAATATATTACATAATTTTTAATAATGAATACATAAATAATTAATTATGTACGATTAAGATCAGTTTGGGCATGATTTTTATATTTCTCACCCAAAGTCGAAGTTTTTTTTTGTTTATTTAGTGAACGCAAAGTAAACCAAAACTTTCATTCTCCGATGCAATCTAGATTCGAACCCGATCCTTACTTAATATATTTATTGTCTTTCTGTCGATATTTACATTTGACTTTTTCGTTTTCCGAATGAAACATGTTTCGTATTGTTAATAATAATACAAAATGCAAATGAATTTGTTTGAGAAAAGCTGCATACCATTTACGTAATTTGCATCACTGTTATATAATCCTTCAATCAATTAATGAAATTTTTCGTTGCATTAATGCTAGGGGGTCAACGTAATGGCTTCATTGCTTTTTTGCTTCAGTATACAATAAAAGTTTACCACTTGAATTCTTTTTAAAAGTACGTATTTTTCTTATTCTGTAGAATTAAAAAAAAAACTTTAGTTTCTATACGGTAGATACACATACATATACTTTATTTTTATTTTTTATAACTCTCCCAGAGTCATCATTTATTTTCTTAACTGTTTCCTTTGGATTTTAAGTACATTGTACATCTATTATATATGTACATGCACATGTATGTATATATATATGTATGTATTTATATATTTGTGTTTGTTTATTATATGTTTTTGTGAATTATTTTGAATAGGAAAAGTAGGAAAAGAAAATACGGTGACTGCATAATAACTAATGGCTCGTTCGTATTTCTTATTTTATATATTTTGGGTCTATTATTCTTTTCCTTTTCATTTTTCCCATTTTAGCCTCCTTAGAGAGAGATTGTGGCACAAAAGTACTTACACAGCGCTTAAAAACGTTAATGCCGCATTGCATTTAAAAAGCAAAAAACGTACAATATTTTCAACAAACATACAACAACAAGATTTAAGAAATAAAATGTAAAGAAAGGGAAAAATAAGGTTACATTTTCTTTAAGTATGTGTAAAACTTTTTTTAGTTGATAAAATAGTTTAATGGTCCACCATATTTTTTATGTAAGAACCTGTACCCAACATATACATACATACATACATGCATCTATATATGGATGTGTTAGAAGCTAAAAGGCCTAACTCTACTTTTCAAAATTTTATAAATTTTATCAATTGTGAACTCATTGAAAATTATTTTGTTCTTCTAATATTTAAATATTTTCCATTAAAAAATATGAAAAACCGTTATAGGTTTTGAATCTAATTTCAATTTTTTCACGTGCTTTTTGAAATTTTTTAAAATTAGCTAATCTACCTCTTTCGCGGAAATCCCTACCCACTCATTCTTTCTGTTAAATATCATAAAAATGTATGGTAACAATAAAAATTAACAAAAAATAATAATTTTTCAAACATCACTAATATACACTAATTTTTATTTTGTGGAGTTAGGCCTTTTAGCTTCTGACACATCCATACATTAAGTACATAATATATTTTTTTTCTTACGCACGAATTTAAACGGTTTATATGTAGAATGCAATAAAATCAAGAAATATATGTACATTTTTAGAAGCAAATAAATTTTAGCACACTTTTACAAGAAAAACTTAAAAAATTTAATATCTACACGCTGAAAATGAAAAATGTACTCATGTATGTATATATTATTTTATTTTACCTTACAAATCGGGGTCAATATGACGGACGTAGCGGTTGCTATTTATTGATCTTAAAAATTAAAACTCATCTAATAAATCAAATATCTATGTAATGTGCAAAAGTTAGAGTTATCTACAAAGTTTTTGGCACGTGAAAAACATTGCACCGTATATATAAATGCTTATCTTGTCGGTTTTAAAAAAGATAAAATGTGTATGTATGGAAGTTGGTTAACTATGTTTTCAGTAATTTAAAAAAAGGAAAAGGAAAACATTTTTATTGCATAAGCCCAGTGAAAAAAATCGGAAGTAATTTTTTCTACGTGCGTATTTTCGACTTTGTAGGAAGTGATTATTAACAACATCCAAATAATTAACTAAAAAGTTATTTCACTTATACAAAATTGAAATTTTCGAAAAAGCGATATTTCTTGATTTTTTTAAGCAAATGAAATAAATGTTATGAATTGTGATAAAATATGTATGTTATACGTAGCGTTTCAAATATATAAAAATAAAAAATTATTGATAATTATTATATACATATGTATAATTATTTATATATCGCACACTAAATCATAAACAGTCACAACTATAAAAATCGCAAATGTTCAGGAGAGGCAAAAAACTATTTTTAGAAACATGGCTAGAATTTTATAATTAAATTTACTTCCACAGTAAAGAACTCCTTGTTAAAATAAGCTAAAAAAATAAGTTTAGTTTTGTTTTGTAATTTTGAAAAAAATGGGTATTTTGAATTGTGGTTCTGATTTCATAAGAAACACCACTTTTCAAATAATACAGGCGATTATACTCACTTTGTTCAGTTAAGCAGACAGTGAACTTAACACTTTTTTCATCAAAAGCGCCAAAACTCGAAATAATACCGTTCAGGTGAAAGGAAGCTACTTAATTGCTCATAAGCGCACTGTCATAACTAAAAATAGTGATATTTAGTTGATGATGTACAAGTAGTGTTTTTCATACAGGATTTCCCGGGAAAAAAATTCCCGCATATTTTTCGGGAAAAAAATCCCCGAAAATTGGTGCGGGAATTCCTTGGCTTTTTTTTATATTATTATGGCAACTTTTCTTTGTAAGCACACATCTTTAGTGCTGCTTTTATTTAGAAAAATATGAAAATAAAAAAAATATGTACTTTTGAGCCAATTTTATTTTGTTTTCACATTTTTCTAAGAGCAGCACTCAAAAAATTTTATTTCGTGAACAAATGAAAATAACAGATTGTCACTAAGTGAAGTTGTAAGATTTTTGGGCCCGTTTTAGTTGACCCATATTTTATAAAACTTGCAGTTTAAGAAAATCATACTTCATAAACGATTGAAAGTAACAAAACACTGAGTGGGCATAATAAAAAGTACTGGCCTGTATTTTCTTAGAACATCAGATTGCTATTTTTATCGTCAAATGGGTTTTTTGAATTTTTCAAAAATTATAAATTTTTGCACCTTTTTCTGCATAAAATATCATTTGTGGACAATGAAAGTTATGTCATGGTATCAGAACGGTTCATTTTTCACTCCAAAAATAAAAAAATCAATGTTTTATATACAACAGGGTTCACACAGAGTTCAATTGAAAATCTATAAAATGAGAAAAAATTTATAGATTACAGTACGATACACCTATTTCTTAATTTTATTTGAAATTACTCTATAAAGAACTGAAATTTTATATCTTCTAACTAACGTTTAATGCATTTATAAATTTATTTAATAGATCTCAGGAAGAGTTATTTGTTTTTTGCTCAAATAAATTAATTGAGATGATATGTTGTATCGTTTGGTGTTCGGCGGGAATTCCCGGGAAATTGAAAAATCAATACCGCTTTCCCGGGAAATGAAAAAGTCCGCGAAAAGAAAATCTCTATGTACAAGCGAGTCAATTAACATAAAATTAGACATGACATTATTTTACAACTTAAAGAAAACTGTAATACAAAAGAAATTTTTATGGTCGTTAGAGATTTGTTCTGTGAATTGATTTGTGTAATAAAAACGAGTTTGACAATTTTTTACTTTTGACTACATATTTATGATTTATTGTGCGATATGTACATTAAACAAACAAAAATCTTTTTAGACAAGCATTTGCTTAAAATTTGTTTTAAATTCTATAAATAGTTAATTATTTTCAATAAATGTTTCTCTAATTTACATTAAAAAGTAAAAACAAAACCAAGTTTAGTTTTCAGCAAAACGTGCCGTTTGATTTTATAAAAAAAGAAAACTTTTAGCTCCTATTTCAATAAAAAATTTTTCTGAATCTACAAATTTTTTTTATAGAAAATAATCAAATTTTTACATTGGTTTACAGGTCCTAATTCATCATAATGTTTAAGGTCTAGTTTTTTTTGCTATCATCTCAAAAGTTTCTAGTAGGTATAAAAAAAGCTCCCCCATAAGATCAGCTCCATATTTTTATTCTACGCGACGCTCAACGACGTTCAGTTTTTCAATATAAATTACATGTAAAATTTTATTTTCGTATTTTTCGAACAAAACTACCAAAAAAAGTTTTTTATTTTGTTGGTCATAGTCTTGTAAAAAATTTAATTTCCACAAACAACATCTTATAAAATTTTTTCGTAGACTGAACGGATAAAAAGTTATCAGACATTGAATACTTGCAATTACTGTACTGAAAGCAAATACTTCTTAAATTATGCCCACTTTGCTCCTAGTATTCAAAACTCTGATAACTTGTTAAGTTTACGAAAAAATTGTCTTAAAGGCTTTTTGTGTAAAATTTAATTTCCTACAAGAATACGCCCATCAAAATTATAAAGAAAAAAATTTTGTAACTTTGTTTCAAAAATACGAAAGAAAATATTTTTTACATGTAATTTGAAGAACTGAAAGTCGTTGATCGTCACGTAGAATCAAAATAGGGAGCTGTTATTGTGGGGGAGATGTTATTGTGCAGATCATCAGGGAACCTTTACCCAAAAATCTCATAGAAAAGCTAAAGATATTGTAGCAAACTTTTATTTAAATCAATAAGAATCTTAAACAATATCAAAGCTTAAACATGAACAAAGTAATCAATTATATTTTTTTATTTTCTTACTGTACCATACGATGATGTGCATTTAGCCTCAGTGAAATGCGCATAGGAACTAGTTAATACCCCTTAGTATTCAATGTCAATGTGTTTTTATAAAAAAAAATAATAATATTCTACTGAATAAGTAAAATACTAATTTTGGGAAATAGTGCGATTATAAATTTAAAAAACATGTATTTTTTATTATTAAAGAACACATATTTGCAAGTAATTTTTTTTTACTCAAAATCACAGGTGTCGATTTTGTAAGTACGATTATATAAAAAAACCACAAAAATTAAGTTATTTCGGGTAAAATATTACTTTTTTTAATAAAAAAAATTTTGTGTACAAAACTTCAATGCATTTAGTGCGTCAACTTCTTGCACAATCGCGAAAAAGTGAGATCGCTGCTTTTACTTATTTTCCATCCCCTACATGATTTTGGTACTTGTGGATATCGCAAATAAATAGTCATCACCATAATGTATATAAGTATGTATTCAAAAAGCTGAAATTTAGGGCCTGTCGCACAATGCCGAGCGGAAAACAATTTATTTACGTACTAAATAATTAAATGCAGAATATAAAACATGTTAGTGACATGCTTTCGTTCGATATCTTGGTATAGACGGCTAATTCTTTTCGGAGATCCCCTTTAGAACTTGGAAGGATAGCAACATTCTCGATGAGCTTTGATTGGATCGGTCTCGACTATGTAATTTTAGTTTACCGATGATTTGGTGTAAGGATCAATGAAATGCAGGCATACAGGCAAACTTAAACCACGACAAATGAAAACTTTTTTATATGCAATTTCACCTTAATGAGTTTATTATTTGAAGCATTTAACTATGTATGGACTCTTAGCACTTTTTATGCGCCTATTTAATTTTATCTTTATTAAATTAAATAATTTCATCACTGAGCTTTAAATATACTTTTTTCGACACTTAACAATTGTAGGGTTTTTTTGAAGGTAGACGAAACCATTCTTTAAATTTTCCATCTTCAGTATTCCCATCCACTACCATATTTTTAGTATTTTCTTTCAGACACCGACTTTTTCTTATTAGATTATTTCACTAAAAAAAACGCCTTCGAATTAAAAGAATTTAATTCATGCAGTCGTACAAATAAATGATGGGATGATTGTTAAAGTGGGAACAGTTCTCACTTTAGTTAAATTAAAAACAAAAAATATCTAGAACAAACTTTACGGAAAATTACAAATGCTAACGACAAACGTTATTTGCGGAAACAAACTTAACAAACACACACACACACGCACAGCTAAAGAGTCTTATAAACGGAGGCACTCCGAGCAAATGAATAAAAAGAAGTGAAAAAAAGTATGTTCTTCATAAACATGTGCCCTAAAGCACCTTTTTATTCTTTGAGTGTGCGAGTGCGTTAAAATGTCATAGCGGTAAATGGAAGGAGTGAAGAGGCCTTCTATAAGGCCTTATTTAGTAGCCTATAGTACTTTCACTCCCATTGCATATTCATATATTTTTTACACGCGATGTCACTATGGACTAAGGCCTTCCTTGACCCATTACTCAGCAGGCTTAATTGAAGACATTCTTTAGCAGGCCTATTTGCAGGTCATACGTGACATGCCTGATAGATGGACTGGGCTGCGAAGGTCCGTTAAAAATCAAATGGAGGTAAATTTTTTTTATCTGGGCATTTTTATAGCGGCCTATATATTTTCTTTGGATTATCGCAATTTTTTGTTCGTACTCCTTCTTTTCGTCCAAAGTAATTTGTTATACATATCGTCGGTGTTTTAACTAACTGACCTAACTAGCATTTCATAAATTTTACACGAGAGCACTTTTAATGTTTTTTGTCCTAAACGTAGTCACTTCCAAGCCAAAATACGTATAAAATTGGATTTCTGCATTTTTTGATATGTACTATAGCATCTCTTTTTCAGTCTTAAATAAAGAAAAATATAAAAATTTTTATTTAAAATACTTTTTTGTGACTTTGCAGCAGATACGATATTTAGTGAAATTTTTTTCAATATATTCAGATATGCTGCAGTATACTTTTATAGTATAAAAAAAAATTAAATTTGTTTTTGATTAATTCTTTGACTTTATTTTAGTGTTGCTTAATAAAAATAAAAAATTAAAATGCAAGTTAAAGAATATTTAGAGTAATTACTTAGTTAGATATTGAGTTATAAAATAATACATGTTCTGAGAGTTTGAGAAATGAGTTGAAAAATTAAGTTGATGTTAATTTTTCCCCTGGTTCCTTGGAATATTAATTATGCCCAATTCTTTCTGAATATAACGTTACGAACCTTAGCCTAATAATCAATTTGGATTCACAAAGCAAATACGTTCGAAATAATCATACTAATAAATGAATTATCCCCAGTCGTTAAGGAAATCCAACCATTATGTTTACTTTAAAATATATTTGGAGGACTGATGTTGATGAGTTTTGAAATATTGGTAATCGGTTTTCAAGAAAAATACCGATTTTTAGACATATAGGAATAAAACTTAGCTGGTGAATGTTATGTTGTTAACTACATCCTAGTCAATCAAAAAATTAAATTTGAAAAAAATGTGTTGTTAAGCCCTTTTCCGTTTTATATTTGTTTCTTTTAACTTGGTTATTCCTTTTAGTTTCTTCGTTAAATATAATTGCAGTTTTTTTTTGTTTCCAACGTGTGTGTTACTATCAAAAGTTTTTTTTTAACTACTGATATATTCTTTCATTGCTTTTATATTATTTTTTTTTAATTTTTTAATGGAATTAGAAAAAGAATATTGTTAAAATATTGTAATATATTTACCGCTATATCGAAAAAAAATATAATACACTAAAAAATCTGAGCTAAATATATCTGTATTTGGTGTTATATCCATAAACCTTTACACTTACGACACTACGTGAACAATTTTTTTTTTGCATTCTTACAGATACGTCAAAAATATTTTTGCTTTTATAGAGATTACGGTAATAGTTACGTTCATAAAATTTTTACACAAGGTGATTTATGACTAATGACGTCAACTTGTGTACTTCACTCATTTTTCAAAAAAATGTTAGTTAGGTCAGTTAGTAAAAACAGCGACGATATGAGGGACGCTAAATTTCATGTATTTACTAGAAACGAATTGAACATGATGTAATAGCTGCAACATAAACGACATAATAGCAACATGTATGATGCCTCTTGTACGTAAATTTCAGTCTTATATGAAAATTATTTGCGAAAAAAGAATACTAAAGAACATTTTTTGTTAAACAAAATGAAACATCTAAAAATAGAATACTGCTTCCAAAAGAAACCAGTGAAGACGTCTTCGAGAAGGCCCATCCTTAGAAGGCAGAAAAGAATTGGGTTTGGATCTTAAATTCAGGCCGTGGAATACCTGTAAAAAGGCCTGTTTAGAAAATGCCTCGTAAGTTTTACCGCTGGAGTACTCTATTTCTAATGGTGTGAAATTATTTTTTAACAATCCTCGTTTAAATGAAATAAATATTCACTTATTTTTACACTCCGAGTTATAGTAGTGTTGTGCGCGCGCGTGTGTGTGTGTGTGTTTAAATGACAGTAAATTATTTCAGAAATGGGAGTGTGTTTTATTATAATTTATATATGATGAAAAAATTCTTTAACTTCTTGATTATATCAATAATAGTACGTAGCAGAAGCTCAACTACTGCCTGTATCTAGAGGGCGGTAAAGAAGGTGTCGTCTACATGACACATTAAGTTTCATTAAACGACGGGATAAAAAATATCGAAATGAGCAACAACCAGAAGTAGCAAACATTTTTGTTAATGCCAATCATTTGCTTCCTTCCACTTGCATGGTAGAAAAGTTCACAGCAAGAAAAAGTTTTTGGAAAATTGAACAAGCGAACGATTGTGATTCGAAATCAACATTACGATGTCCCCAAAACGTCTTAAAGTTGGAAATGTCAAAAATACGTAACGAAACAAAACCACGAATTTTTTTCAATGTTTTATAAATATTTTAAGTATTTTATAAGTTGTAGAAGATAAAGTTTTTGGTGGCTAACTTTAAAGAGAAAATATTCTTTAAATATCGTTGACAATTAGCGTAATTCCGTTAATAATCCTTGTTAATTGCTGTAGAAATGGTGATGTTAAAAATACTATTTACTACACCTTTATAAATAAAATACCAAAATTGTTTATAAAATCACGTTCTTAAGCTTGTTAAAGGTTTTGTTTTATCAATTGTTTCACACATAGTTTTTTTTATATTTCAAATATTTGAGTTAAATGTCGTTTGCATGATGAACAGATATTTAAAATTTTGTTTTTATGTGTTTAAAGCCTTCAAAGTAATAGAAAGCCACATAATTATAGCTTATAGTTCGAAATAACTAATAACTACTTGCAGGTTGTTTTGAGTATAATTAAAATTTAAAAGCTAGTAATATAAATGAAAAATTTGCTTCGTGTGTTAACGATAAGAGCAGCTATAAAAATGTGTTTACAAAAATCTGATCCAAAAAGCAGTAATTAGGCTATTTAGTACTTTAAGTCTGTAAATACTAACATTTGGAGTATTCACAAGGTGTCTTATCAAGTCATATTTTAAGATAGGATATATAACGTGCACGAATTCAGCTGCTTTTACCCCTTTTTGCCCCTTTAGCAATTAGATTTCCAAAAATTACTTCTTAGTGGATCTAAACATCGGGAGGGGAGCCGACGTACAAAATTTCAAGTCTTTAGCATTAGTCGTACACAGAGGGAACAGATCAGTTAGAAAACGTTTGTAACTATTATATATTACTTTCAATAATGAAATATTCGTCGGAGTTAACATATATTAACAAACGCAATAAATTTTCTGTATATACAGTTGCAATTCCATATTCAAAATGGATACGAAGAATCACACAGCCGAAATAGTAATCAGCCTAATAAATTTTAAAGTTCTTTAAACTAATTTATAGATTTGAAAGACTCAACTAAATTATATCATATACAGTACTTCATATCGGGGATTGCAACAAAAAAACATGTTATAGTATGAACTAATTTTACTTGTAATATAATTTCAGTTGTAATTTCCAAATATCTATTACGAAAGTTTTGTTTTAATATAATAAAATATCTAATTCGATGTTCTCAACTGATGTTTAGCAATGGTAATAAATTTTGAATATGAATGACTTATTTACATAAATAAATCTAAATTAATAATTTAAAGAATAAGTTGAAAAAATATGATACAAATATTCAGAATTTGCCAAAAGTTGTTAAAAAAAAGGAACGCTGATGGAAGAAAAATATCTACTATGGATGCAGCTATTCTTAATTCATATATTGTATATTGGTGTCAATACGATAACAATGTGTAACTAAATTTAAGAATTTTAAAAGGTTGAGGCTCTGACCAATTGACAGACTACTGAATCTAGCGAAAGTCTGTGTATTGGGTTTCGCAAAATGTACCAAGATTATGCAAAAACCAAATGAATGTCCTGTACCAGCATGATAACCTTCTTTGCTTCTTGATGTCATACATGTAAGAAATTAATTCCTTTTGATAATCATGTTTGGTTTTAATTGACTTTAATCTCCAGGTGATCCTTGAGAAATCGCAAATAGAAAGAAACAATGTCATTGAGATGTAGTGCAATAATTATCATAAAGTATTTTTATAGACATGTTTGTATTTATGAACTTATGTTTTTGACTTCCTTTAAATGTAAAAATTACGGTTTATGTCTGAGCTGCAATAAATAAAAGTTTCAAGTTTTAAATTTCATTCACAATAATATTTTATTTTGATATTTTTGTATATTCAGTGCTTCATATCGAATTCGTTCGGCACTTACAACTGAATACTGAATACAACAAAATAGTGCATGCAACCGCCAGAATTCGATTAGCTACAAATTCGATTACCACAACGAATCTGTTTTCTCTGTGTATGGACTGGACGATGATGAATCAGCCATTCAGTCACTCACTCAATAACATTACTTTTTTATATATAGAGATTTGGAGGGAAAAACCAATTTCGAAATATTCACATTAAAATAAGTAAATGCATATATTCCATACTTACACAACTCAACTTTGTTGTATGGAAATTTTTATTCTCGTAAGACAGAAAAAAAATACAAAATGTATACATTTCTATTTCAGAACTCTCAATCATTTAAAATGAAAATTACATGCTGCAAACTTGCGCAGTGTAAACGTGGAATTGGTTTATGTTAAGGCAAAATATTTTCCACGTCTGAATTCACTTTTAGAATGAATTACGTGTGCCCGCCCGCTTTGCGCGCTTAAAGTTCGCTTTATGACTATAAGGTGTCTGTTTGTAAAATATAATAATATAACGTTCTTTACATATAGTTTAAAGTTACCGTTAATCAAACTAAACAGTGCTACCAACGTTAAAAAAATCTTTCTAATTTCCAACAACATTTGAGGCTATCAGTGCAAAGTGGTGTACATTACCATCTATCATTACAAAAGTAGAGTAAATGTAGATTTAGACTATCTGTGTTTTACATCTGACTTGCCAGTTTTGAGACCCACATGTAACTTTGCGTGTCTGTAAAAAATGTCCATTTACAGATGATTTTTAATTTTTGCTTTCACACGTACATGTATAATCGCATCTGACATAACCTCTAAGTGACGCCAACACATACTTGTTAACTCAAAACAGCTGATGTCAGATGAAAATAGAGCGCGCTCTAATTGAAAATTTTGTTGCCTGACTTTAGTTCTGTAAATTTCAGGTGGCAATGTTTCAAAAGGTTCACACGACATGTATAGCTTTTGCAGTGGGAAATTTGACAAGTCAGATGTAACACACAGATAGTATAAAACCACCTTTAGCCACCTTTTGGTTTCAAAATCAGATGAAGATGAAAAATGGTTTTTGCACAGAATATAATATAACAAAGTAATAGAGAAAAAGTGGTGTAAATTCGCATTATCTGCTAATTAAATTTTTTGGAGTTACACCACTTTTGCGCTTATAGCCTCATTTATATTCGTAAAATAAGGTATATTTTCGTTTTTTTTTTTTCTATTTTAACTTAGAAATGAGATACTTTATCGCGGTAAAAAGTACCCTAAGTTTGAATTAAGGCTCTAAAGTACCTTGATACCAAATTTCATGAGAGTTCATTCAGTGGTTTTTGCGTGAAGCATGTTCGGATAGACAGACAGACAGATATACAGCAAAACATTCAAAATTTGGTGTTTTTTCTCCACATCGATTACTGTTTACGCCACTATAAAATTTTTTTAAAAATATTTCATATACAGGCACGCCCCTTTTACAGTTGTATTATATGTATATAGATGAATAAATTTTTTTTTTGTTATTTTTTATTTCATTTTTTGTTTTCCCTTGCACGTATTTATTTCATTTCAGTTGATGCAAGAATATGAAATTATGCATGTGTGAACATTTTCGTGAAATGTTTGAATAAATATATCAACTTTTTATTATGCTCTTTGCATTCTAAACAAAATAAAAAAACAAACAAATAAATATATTTGTATTCCCTGCTGACAGAATTTCTTACACTCCATTGTATACATTCCGCTACATCCATCTAAAACAAACTCTATTTATACCGTTCAATTACTGTTGTACTTCCATAAATATTTGTATTTATAAAAGTGAAATTAATAAATGGCAATAAAAATATAATAAAAATTCACACTAAATCCTGAATTGAAAAAGGAATTTTTTGCTTAATGCGGTTTTGAGTTTGTTCACAAGTGTTTTGTAATAAAAAATATGGAATTTAACATTTTCAGACAAACGGGAAATTAAAATCCCTGCCGGAAATCGATTAAAAACAGAAAATTTTTTTTAGTTTTTATAAATACAAGTAAAATTTTACTTTTTTTCTAAAGTAATAAATGAATGCTTTTTATGCGAAAAATGAAACATTTTTATGAAAAAAAAAATTATTTCAATGAATTTGTTAATCGCTTAGACTAAAAACCCATTAGAAATAATTGCTTAGGAACAATTGTGTGCACTCATAATTTATTTTTTTTTTCTGGCAAACATTTCAACACATACCTTCATTCATATTTTATGTGTTTTAGCTGGTTTACTTCGTTTATGTTTGGTTGCTTATGACGTTTTATGTTCTAGAAAAATATAATTAACTTTGCAACTTTTATTTTATATTTCATTATTTCCAGGGCAGTTAAAGTTGTCATATAAACCTTAAATTAATATTAAATCCTTTTCTGGTTTTGCTTTCTATTTTTCAAGAATTCGATTTTCTAAACCGCTACACACTGCCTGATTTATCATAAATTTGACAAAGTGTCCTAATGAAATTTACTTTTTTTTGCTTTAAGTAAAAGCAAATTTTTTTAGTTGTTTGAATTTTGGTAATTTTTTTGGTGCTTCGTCAAAAATGATGTGAATCTCTACTGGAAGCAAATTATAATACTTATATAAAAAATAAACTCTTTATTAAATAATTTTAGCAGCAATAAGTACTTTTTGATTTGTAGTATATTCATAATTAATATTTATGTATGTATTTACATATTCAGCAAACATAACATACATGGGTAATTCTCATTCCAAACGTACATTTTTTTATTTTTTATTATACTTTTCGCCTAGTTTAATGATTCATGAAATAAAATTATATATTTCAGTTTTATTAAATTTTTGTGTATTAGCGTTACATTCGCCTTCGCGGGTGTTCTGGAAATAATTTTTGCGAAAAAAATACACCACAAAAAATTAGTATAGGGTTTGAATTCAGCATACTTCTACTCTCTAAACACTAAAAATTATAATGATCGCAGAACGAAATTAAAAGTTATGAACACTCTTTCAATTCTCATTTGGGTTCACATGGAAAAATAAACAATTTTTATGTTTTAAAAACATTTATAGATCAACAAATAGTAGACTAACTGTTCTTTTAAATAAGATTTATTTTAATAAAATCGACCAACAACGTCAGAAGTTATGTAAATTTCAAATAATTTATTGGTTGCAAAATACGACCTATCTAATATATTCTTCTAAAATATAACCAGTTTAACAAAATGCATAAAAGCTGGAGTGAAGTAAAAACTATTGCGATGAACAGATCTGAATGGAAGACGTTTGTTGAGGCCCTATGGGTACTATATATATTCATAGAATAATGAATAACGATACGATACCAAAATCGTTTTCTCCTAAGATTGAAATAGTGCAGAAAACATCATTCATGACGTCTAACAGATCACAGCCGAATTTTCCAGTTACCATTCCCACTTTCCCTAAGAACGTGGAGAAGCTCGTTTATCACCACCGATCATTAGAGTATGTGCATAAGACAAGAGGTTTGTAACTTTTCAAATTTGTGGTTGAAGTCTGCTGACGATTTGGTAAAGCGCCAATGAAATGCATATAGACAATGCTTAACTATCACCAAATAGACTTCATTTAATTTCTAATATTATTCAAAAATTTTATGTATGAAATAAGAGAACAATATTCAAATATTCTAAAACCGTTATAAATTGAAAATAGTTATTGAAAAAATTCATAGTTTCTTAATGTGGAAAATCAACACGATGCATTACGGACACACTATTTTGTATTAGGAGGGAAAAAACAGTATTTTTGTTTTTCGTTCTAACACACAATGGACAGTCTTCCACAAAAAAAAAGAAAAAATTATGTACATTTATTTACAATCTATTAAATCATGCTAATGCAGTTCTCATTTTAAAATTTACTCGTTTATTTTATGAAATATTTTATTATACTTTCAACGGACACGAAAAAAGCATTTGAAATTAGAATAACCCACATACATAAACATTTAAATAAATATATTTAAGCATGTATGAATTAATGTATGTTATTTGAAAATGAATACGAATATATTTGAAGACTTATCATTACTGTTTTCGATCAAGTTCCATTTTCATAAAAAGGGAAGAAAAAATTTCTGTATTCAGTTGTCAAAATTGCTTTTAATAAACAGGAGAAAAACTATAAAACAAAAAATATATCAGGAATAAATATTAAAATTCATAACAACCAATTGTTGTTCAGTAGGACATAAAAACATTTTCATATATTTTAACACCGATTGTTAAAATGTAATAATGATGATAAAAACGAAATAGCAAACAAAATAAAAATAAAAATGCTGATGACGATGTAAGTAAGTAACAGGGATGCAGTTGGAAAAGTTTTAACGAAAATTTAAATAAATAAATAACATAAATGTGACAAACACTAGAAAAGTATATACTTTTTTCATTTCAGCCATTGTTCAGATAACGGAACATTTGTGCTTTTCGATGTATAGTTCTTTTTAAATTGCCATCCTGAGTCAAGGTATGGCTCGGTTAAAATGAACTATATCTTGCTTCAAAGGCTATTAAACTACGCTTCGAATAGTGACTACCATATCGAAAATTTTATGAAATTTCTAATTATTTTCACCAATTAATTCTTGCCATTTCGGAATCTATTTCATACCACAAATTAGCAAATTAGTCATTAGACTGGATGGCGCTTTAACGAGAAGTAAGTATTCATCAAAAACACAAATGTACCGTTATCTGGACAATGAGCGATTTTTCTTTTTAATTTTTTATGTTTAGGACATTCTAATTATAAAACAAAATGCATTAGGACATTTAGACATAATCCTTGTAAAGCAGTGTAAGAAAGCTTTAAGGATTGGCAATATTTTGGATTAAAATTAACTGCCGTATTTATTTGTGTTTGAAGTGTATGTTAAAACGAAATTTCCATACAAATTTTGACTAAAGCACATTTGAAACACAAACTATTTTTTTTTAGCATACGGCAGTAAGAAATTCTTTAAAAACGAAATAATTATTATTTCTATGCTATATCAATTACTAAGGCCATCTTTACACTGTCTGAGTTTTCGTCTGATTTCAATAGCTAATTTTAAGAATATGACATTTAAAATTCATTATTCAGGGCTATTCGGGAAGTCACTTTCACCACTAATACTCACTTCTTTCACTTTTTGCTATTCTAAAATACGTGAATGTGAATCTTAGAATACATATGTTTTCTTTCACTTTGTATATATTCTAAAATACTTCTTCACCAGCTTTCAATGTCATTTTCGTTCGACGCCAATTTTTTCGCGTAACAGTCCAAAAAGAGTTATAATTTGCAAATATTATTTAATCTGCTTCGCCAGCAGGTTCTATCAACAAAATGTGTTACCAAAATTCTTCTTCACCGATATAAATTCATAAAACACTTCCAATCCAATTTCTATAAAATTCGCCTGAAGCTATAAATATGTTTTTAAACAAAACATTACATGTGTACAGTAATCACATTAGTCCAAATATATTACTTATAATATTATTCATTAATTTAACTCTCACTGTTTAGTTTTATTTTAATATATTTTTTCAAATCCTCTTTTGCTTTTAGTTTTGTTCTGTATGTGCCAGCTGTTATTCAATGTTGTTTATGTTTATTATAAGAGATAACAAAATATAGTTTACTGCAAACGATATTTCTTCGCACGTATTTTAGAATCTGTCGACATCGAACTGTCGAAAGTGAACGTTTGGCGACGAAGAAGTGAAGCGCGTATTCCCGAATAGCCCTGATTATATGAGAATAGAATAAATGGGTTTTATTATCAACTAAGCTAATACGAAAAATAAAAATTGTTAAAAATAAGACCCGCGACTTCCGGTACAGGGCTGAACAATAAAATTTATAGAGAAAAGAAACAAAAACACAAAAGAAAGCAAAATGAAATAGAAAGTTCAGCAAAAGTTTCGGAAGCATATATGAACCTACAATTAACTCGACTTTGAACAAGCCAGAGACCTAAGGTGGAATTTGTTTCCACTAGCTGTCGAACATATCATGGTAACTTAGACTACAACAAAGTAAAAACTTGGTCACTTCCCTACATACTTCCCAGTAAAGAATTTTCATGTTTTTCGAAGCACTAAGGCAATAAAGCGCATAATCATACGCTTTAAAAGAAGAGCTTATTGCAGAGCAGTGAATGTATGTGAAAGAAACTGAACAAAAAAGTAGATTTTTCAATGCAGTTTCTTAAGCGAGAAAGTTCCATATACTTTAGTTTTAGTGCTGAAAATGGTGATGATTTTCAGCGCTTCAAAATGCGCTTTTTATATAAAAAATGTAGTACTCCAAGCCAGGTACTCGCCATACAAAAATCAGCAGCGATATCAGCAGGTTTGTAAGCACTACTTTTATTCTCTCATAGTAAAAACCTGCTTTATTTAAGGAAATTTTTTTACTGGGTTACTTAACACCCGAATACAAATAAGTTGTAAATTTTTAGTCGAGAGAAATAATATAAAAAGTTTAACTGAACAAAACAAAGAAAAGAGAAAATGTCCAAGCCATCACATCGATGGGCATACGTTGACATCACGAAACTGATTTTATTAAACTTTTCATTTGAAGAAATTACATTATAATTAGGCTGAAAACGTTACTAGTCACAATATAAAATAACTGAATATTAGAGAAAAGCAATGCGTTGAATATCCTATCCTTGCAGCAGTTCTTAAGATTTGCTAGCGATATTGCCATTTACATGAATAGAAATTGTATAAAGTCTTGAAAAAGTCTTTGAAGAGTCATCAAAGGTTTAACACGTTACTTTTTAATTAATTTCTAATTTCAATACACTATTAAAAATTGCTCAGAAATTGTGATACTATAATGCTATGCCATGTTATGTCATGTTATGACTTTTGTAGACTTAGGCGATTATCGATTATGACCACATGTGTGTATGTACATTTTTATGTAATGCTTACCTACGACATTGAATGTATATGACAGCGACATTTTTGGTTCGGTATTTATTTGACACTCATAAATGCCTGAATCTCTCGGTTGTGGATATTTTATTTGCAAGGTCCAATTTCCGGAATTTTCAGGTCGTAAAACCTACGACAAATAATTTTTGATACGAGTTTGTCTTTTACCATTTTTAAGAGAGATATTTACCTGAAATCTTTGATCTGAGGTGTACGTTGTTGAACCTGCAGTCAGGATATGTAAATCACGCTTTCTCATCCATGAAACCTAAAGAATGAAAAATAGGAATAAAATAGGAAACATTTCATTAGTTTTATAAATTAATCTTTAATTTTAGCTATACATAAGTCATCTATATGAAAATAAGTAATACAAAGTCAGGAATTGACTTCGGTACTTTTAAAGTTTTAATTCTGCAATTGGTGAGAAGTATTCAAGTGCATTAAAATAAAATGTCTTTAAAGGAACATTGTTAACATCATGTTATCACGTTAAAATTAAATTAAAACTTGAAACATTTTCACAGATTCTCTTCTCTAATTTGATGTGTAACAAGTCATTTGAAATATTAAAGGCTTCTAAGAATACACTATCGGGAGTGTTCTGTGTCTCACAAACAATAAAATAATGTGAATTCTCATGACATTGACGTTAAAAAAATATTTATAACAACAATGCAAATAGAATTCACATAATTTAATTTTTGTCAGAAAAATTATAAACGTCATGGGTGCTTCGGTTTCATTACTTCAATTGTTTATTTCAAAATTTGTTTAATATTTTCGAATTGAAAATTTACATTTACCAAAACATATAAATCAAATATATGTTACAGAAAAATGTTACAAATTTTTCAGTCACAATACATAGTGTGAATAGGTATGTCATTTTCGCTATAGAATATAACCAGCTTCAACTATTAATGACAACAGAAAGATTTATAAACTTCGATGAAATCATTTAAGAAAGAAATGTACAGCTTTGATGTGGCTCTCCAAAATTTAATTGGTCATGAATTTATTTAAACTGTAAGAAAAAGGATCTAAAGTAATAAATATTTTAATATATTAAACAAAGCCTTTTCAGTACATGGAAGTGACATACATATATAAAGAATTTTAATGGGCGCACATACATCTGTTATGGCAACAATGTCACCTTCATAATAATTCCTTTAAGAAAAGGGATAACAATAAAAGAGATACTTAGACACACATTAAACATGCCATCAAAATAGCACACGCATAAAAATTCCATATTATATTATTTTAATTTTAAAGGTTTTTTCCTTCAGGTTTATCTCCTGTTTAATTTTGTACATATATTTGGTATGACAACCCAGCAAAAATCATATGTAAGCTATTTTCACATTATACAAAACGGAAGGTTTTTATTGGAATTTCGTAGAAGAATATAACATCATAATTGATCTGAATATCCAAAACGTCATAGAAATAGAAATGTTTTTTCGTTACATTGCGGTGTTTTTCTTCTCTAAAAAGTTCATTCATTAGGGAGAGTGAGCTTAGAAGGAGAGGGGGAAGAGGGGGAGCAAAAGGGAGTTAAAATATAAAAGGCAAACATCCTATATCATTTCTAGAACAAATATATTCTACAGCGGCTTACACTACTAATTGCGTATAAAGTTCCCCGTATCAGGTAAATAAGTACCACTCATTACTTTGTAACCCACTAAATAACTACTGGTAACAGATACCAAATCTCAAATTTTTTGACTGGGATGCATGTAGCTTCGCTTGCAAGCCATCATATGCTTGTCTAATTTAATGAATCCTTGTTATGACATGTGTGCCTGCGTGTATTGTAGGAAAGAGTGCGTGCAAATGTGATGTTCCATGTTCAATCTTTCATACTGTTACTGAGGCTTTATTTGTCTCATGTTATTATTGTGATTCTTGTTCCTAAAAGAAAATGTTATTTTTTGTTAAATTGGTTTTTATTTTTACGGTTAAAAGTTTCGTTCTTATTGTGTGAAAGCTTGAAAAAATTTTATATATATACATAAGTATATGTATTAGAGCAGCCATGTCAAACTCGCGGCTCGCGGGTCGAATGCGGCCCTCGGCATGATTTTTAGCGGCTCTCAACACTTTTTCCATAACTCCAAATTTTTTCATTAAAAAATTAAAAAATAAATTATTTAACATAAAATCACAAAGTAAAAAATAAGTAAAGAAAATGTATCAAACTTTTCCAGTTGTAAGACTCTTTTGCTTAAATATTGATAATTAGAATTTGATAAATATGAATAAAAAGTTAAATTTAAAAAATCAAAAAACCAAACTGGGTAAAAAACTAAAAGAAAAGAAAACATAGCGACTTTTACATACGGGAACCATTATTCTGAAGATTTGAAGTCGCTATGTTTCGCACACTGAACTTGTTTGTTTTTCTTTTAGTTTCTTAAGCAGTAGGGTTTTTTATTTTTTTTAAATTAACTTTTTATTTGATTTCTTTTTAGCTTTCGTACACAGTTTGGTTTTAGATTCCAATTGCGTTTTACGGGTTTTTTGGCTGTTAACTAACTTTAAACTGTTAGAGATTCCAAATCGTCATTCGAAATGAAAAATGGTAAGAGAAACCTAGATATTATTTTCAAATACCTGTTTAATGATACCCATTTTAAAATAGTTCCGGGACTTTTAATTTCCTTCGTTTTCACAAAATGGCGTCTGTAGGTCACCATATTGAATTTTGACTACTGTGATATCTTTAGCGACACTCGCAGGATTAAAGCAAATCGATATTTAGTAATGCGCATATTATTCATTTTAGTAGCACATATATTTGTGAACAGCTTTTATCACAAATGAAGATGAATAAAACTGCGCAGCGAACCAGATTAACTGAAGAGTATTTAGGATTGATATTAAAAATGACATCAAGACTCTATATATATATATATATATATATATATATATATATATATAACGAGTGATTTTTTTGCTATTATCTTTTTGGCAACACTAGTTTTGACAGCTCACGCACGTTTCGTATCTTGTGTCACTGTCAAACATCTTCAGTTTGGTCTATAATTTAATCATGAATCGTCTTACAAACGAACAACGCTTGCAAATTATTGAATTTTATTACCAAAATGCGTGCTCTTGAAGATCCACTTTATTTATCGAAGAATTGTGTTCAGCGACGAGGCTCATTTCTGGTTGAATGGATACGTGAACAAGCAAAACTGCCGTATTTGGAGTGAAGAGCAGCCAGAAGCATTGCAAGAGCTACCAATGCATCCACAAAAAACAACCGTTTGGTGCGGATTATGGGCTGGCGGCATCATTGGGCCGTATTTCTTCAAAGATGATGCGAATCACAACGTTACTGTGAATGGTGAGCGCTACCGTGCGATGATAACAAACTTTTTTCTGCCCAAAATGGAAGAGCTTGACTTGCATGACATGTGGTTTCAACAAGACGGTGCCACATGCCACACAGCACGCGAAACAATGGACCAATTGAGAGGCGAGTTCGGTGAACAGTTTATTTCACGCTTGGGACCAGTCAATTGGCCGCCCAGATCGTGCGATTTAACGCCTCTAGACTATTTTTTGTGGGGCTATGTGAAGGCTAATGTCTATAGCGACAAGCCCGCTTCGATTGACGCACTGGAAGCCAACATTGCCAACATTATTCGTGAGATACCGGCCGAAATGTTGGAAAGAGTATGCCAAAATTGGACTAAGCGGATGGACCATTTGAGGCGCAGCCGCGGCCAACATTTGCATGAAATAATCTTCAAACATTAAATTATATCGACCCAACTATCGATCCAAATAAATATTTCATGCATTTTTCTGAATTTTATGTGTTTTTTTCTTTTTTACTTTCCGATAGTTCTTATAAAATCACCCATTATATATATATATATATTTTTTTTTTTTTTCACGAGTTGTCAACGTATGACCACCGTACATGTACAAATTAAATGAACTACAGTGCAAATAAAGTATTCATAAGTTAATACTTAAATGATTTGAAATTTAAATAGTATTATTTTTATTGGGGATTTTTGGGGATAATATACATTGATTTTCGGGGATTAAAATTTTCATATTGGAGATGCGGCTCGAAAAAAATCTGGGAACCCTGCTAAGTACATTCATTCTCCCCCTATTTAAATATTGTTATTGTTATTGTTGTTTGTCAAACGACTTGAGTTTTGTTTGTGCTCTTTTATTGATACTTAATTTTAATTACTGCTTTGGCTAAGACCAAGAAGCACTATTTAAACCAATTCAAATTTAAAATTTGTTGTGTGTAATTTTATCTTGATATATTTTTGCCTATTTAAGACAGTGAGCCACAGGCCGCCCTGTCATAAGCTTTTTGTAATATAACCCAGCAATCATATACTTATCGTCACTTTAAGCGCAAAACGCCCTAACTAACATTTTTATCATTTTATAGGAAAATCAATACTCATGATAAACTATTTAATTGGGCAGTTATTTTTCCTTTTAGATTTTCATAATATTATCGCTATCTTTTTTTTTTGCAAGTCTGATTTTTTAAGTAGCTTTGTGCGTTTGTAAAATACATTGGAATTTACTACAAATCTGATTAGAATGTCTTGTTAGATAGAGTTTTTTGCGTTTTATATAACGATATGTGCATATGTTTAATGCATGTTTTTTATGAAGATTTCTTAAATATGACGCTGAGAATATACAGCATTTCAATTTCTTGAAATATTGCTGGGTCCAGAAATCAGGTTAAGTGGAACGGAACAATTTGTTAATTTAAAATAATTTATATTTTCGGTCTTTGTGGGCTTGCCAAATGTTTCCATGACATTATGAAATTTTTAAGTTAATAATAATTAAACAATAATATTATTATTCACATTTTTATTTATTAAAAAGTTTTAAATTAACTTAGTGATGACAGATTTTTAAATCTAATAAAATGCAAACACACACATAAACGGAAAGTTCCGTGTAAAAGTAAATGGCAGGTAATTAATATTAAGACTATAGAGAATTAAATGTCAAAATTCGTATAGATGAACTAGACTAGATTTTAATGATGTACATACATATAAATTTACAGTGATATTTATCAAGACAAATTTAGTATTTGTGGTTTGCATATTTAAATTCTTCTTTTGGATCAAACAAAAAACTAGGGATGTATCTACTACATATATGTATGTATAATAGGGTGTCGATTATTTTTTAAAGCTAAAATATTTTTAGTCTCCAAAGTAGAGGCTTGATGTAAAAATTACTCCAAAAGTTTTACGACCCTGGGACCACGTACTCCGGTGCCGACTTACGGCTGCAATTTTATTCAATTATACTTATAAAATTTATTGTCTGTGAAGTTTCGAATATCTTCTGCCTTATAGACTTTTATCGAAATCATATACCTATTTACAAAATAAACTGCAAAATATCGAAAAAGTAAACTTTTTCTGGAGTCCAGTTCTAGTTTTCGAGATATACCGTTATATGAAAATATGAAAGCACTTGCACGACATATATTAACAAAACTGGTGAATGGTTTGACCTATTCAGTAAAAAAGAAAAACCGAATTCGACAACAATTCAGATATATCATAAAAGTTTTAGCCTAAAAATTTAAAATTTCATAAAAAAATTTTAAAATTCTTTGTTTAAAAATTCATAAAAAAATAAAAATACACCAACAGTCCCATTTTATCTCCAGTATTATGTAGCTTAATATTTTGCAAAGAAATTGGGCCCTTTTTCGTTGACATTGGTGCACAACATTTAATTTTGTTAACAATTTAGTGAGAAAACTTTTAAAAGTTTTTATGAAATTTTTTAAGTTTTATGTTCAAACTGTTACGATATCTATGAAATTAATGGGCATATTTAAAGATAGCCTTCAAGATAATTTTTTTGCCGAATCTAGTTTTCTTTTTTAATGCACAGGGCAAACCCTTCTCCATTAGTAATGGTATTTCTCGAAAAGTAGAACCGATAAAAAAATTGGAGTGTAGATTCGCGTTCAGCGGCCCAAATAACTGAAGAAACAACTTCAATTTCTAGGGAACAAAAAATTTTACCGAAATTTGTAAATTTATGGGATTTTTTTGTTATTTTAATAGTTATGGGCTTTTTCGATATGTTTCTGCTTATTTTATTAAATATACGATTTAGACAAAAGTCGTTAAGGCAGAAGTGGTTGGAAAATTCACAGACAACAACTTTTTAGAAGAAAGTTTTTCATAATTTTGTCATATTTTTCCACTTGTGGTCATATTTTTCCACTTGTGGTCATGCCGTATAAGTGTAATTGAATAAAATTTCAACCGTAAGTCGGCACGGGAAGGCGCGGTCCTATGGGCGTGCAGTTTTTGAAGATTCATTTTTACATCAAGTTTCAGCTTTTTGGGAAATGAGACTTAAACATTTTCCCACATGTTCATAAAAAAAATGCCCATACAAATATGGGACCACTAATGTATATGTATGTAAGAATGTAACTCTGTATATACAATGTATACATACATATACATACATATAAATATACATACATATAAATATACATATATATAAATATTTGATTTGTGCGGAAAAACATTTTGTTATCTTTAGTTTTCTTTTTTCGTAAATTTTTAAAGATTTTATAAGAATTGATGTTTTACATTTATTTGACTTACAGCTAAAATCACGTAATTCGAATATGTTAATACCACTCGAGCGTTAAACATTGAGATTTAATGCCGCAACACATTTTTTCTTTTAGTTTTATTTAAAATTTAAATATTTATTCAACCTTGTAAAAATTGGCGGCGTCGAAGCATTAAAAATTGACCCTAAATATCAAACAGTATTAAATGAAAAGGGAGAATAATTTGAAATTTTGATGTTGCTTTCTTTGTAAAGAAGTCATTTAATGTTTAAAAAGAAAAACTTTAGAACAAAAGTGCACAAAAAAGGTTAAATTTTTTGTCTACACTTGTTCACATTAAAACAAAAAAAAAGGTCTTCATTATGCTGTTTATTGTTTTAAATCCATTGATGTTTGTAAACACGTTTTAACAATCACTTTCTTAATGTTCCTTTTCATTAAGAAAAATTTTCGAAGAATGGTAATTTAAAGATCAATTAGTGAAAACAGTATTAAGATATTATTTGTTAATTTAATTATTTAAGTTTTTTATTAAACTAATTTAAATATTCAGCTATTTTAGTTAGGGCACTCCAATAATTTAAAAAGTTTAGGAAAAATAAAGAATTGAAATAGTTCGAACTTACAAAAAACAAAGTAAATAAACAGGTGAAAGCAATCAGCAAATTGAAAAGGTTTTGCATATTTGTTATTGTTTTCCTGTTATCAAAATAAAGAAATGACTTGAAAATAATTCCAACCGATTGTTATGAAACTTTGAACACATATTGACTTCCCGTAACAATACAACATTGTGATTAGAAAAGTGGGCAGTGCCGCACCCATAAAGATGTAGAGCATTTAATGTTTTTTTTTTACTATTCGCGTATTTTAAAATACATTTCAAAACTAAACTATTTTTTAAGAAAATGTTCTTTATTTTACTCTTTATAAATATTTATTTGGATTTTTTTTTTAATTTTTGTGGTCTTGAACTCAGGTTTCTCAATTCATCTCATGCTTAAAATTCAATGACTTTACTACGCTCAGCACAAGCAAAATACAGGTGAGCACTGACGATGGAAGTGTAGCAGATTCCGACAGTGGCGCTGCGAATTGTAATGTTTTTTTTTCATGCAAAATGTATAAACGCAATTTAATGAATTAATATCCGTAAGACCAAATTATTATCTTTTACAACATAATTAAATTAATTGCATCATAAAGTTTAAGACCTTGAACTAGAGGGACAGTAAAAAACACGTTCAGTAAATATTTAACAAATTTTTAAGAACTTTTTCTATCGAAACGAGTAAACAGCAAATTGTTAAAAAATTCTGAAAATAAATTTAAAAAGCACCGAATTGTTTTATGTGACACATAAACAATGATGAACTTTATTTTGTTTCCATTAATTTTTTTTTTCATAAAAAAAATCTAAAACCCCGTTTATAATTTCCTTAGAAGTTTTTAGTTTAATTTAAATTTCAAACATTTACAAAACATTTATTGAGCTTTATATTTTATTCCATCGTCTTTGCAGTTTTAGTTTTCAGTCGCACATGTTGGCTAAATTCCCAATGTCGTATTAAAAATTAATTTACCTTTCAAATGTAGAACTTTTACTTAACAGTAGGAAATCTTAAAAGCAAATACGTGTATAAATAAATAATCAAGAAGTTTTTTGTTGTGTCAATCGCTTGTCAGACCACAAACCTACAAATAACATACTGGAGTTTTTGTGCTTCTCACTTTAATTGGAGCAGCAAAACACAGAAGTATTTTATTTACTTAATGCTGCTGGTCATAAAGCCTAAGAGTATTAAGAAAAAATGAGACACATTTTACCTTTCAATATATTCAAAATAATAAGGCAAATAAAAATGAATTATTAATACCAACGCCTTGCAACGTGTCGTATAAGTAACATTAAAAATAGTTGTTAAATATATAATACACTCATACGGCAACGAAAATCTTAACAATCTCTACTATAGATGATATACGGTGTTGGCACTACCTGGAGGAAAAATGAGACTGAATCGGTATTTTTAAAAGGTTATAAAAGACTAACTCGCACAAAAGTAAAAGCTAAAAAAATACTAAATATTTGTTATTGAAAACTCAATGTTTTTCAGGGCACACTCAAACCATGTAAGCCCATAAGGGCAGCTGTTCATTTATCTTTCGTTTCCGAACTGTCAGCCTGCATATAAAACCAAAGTAAACAAAATTTTCTATATATGGAGTTTGTTTGACAGTTGGAGAATGCAAACGAAACTTAGGCTACTTTGTTTCATCTGCCTTTGATGTTTTCTTTATTATTTAATAAATAAAAAACAAACATTTTAATTGTTATTAAATAAGTTTCAAATACAGTGGCTCGCAGCTTATTTTATGCAGTACATAACTCTTTCCTTCAGACTTTTTAACAACGAAAATAAAATGAGTAAAAAAAGTTTTGGTACCATTTTATAGGAAAATGTATCCAGTTTATAATTATATATTCATATAATTAAAAAGTTTATATTAAAAAGCCTTAAAAATAAGAGAACTAGAAAGAAAATTTTATAATGTGAAGGTAAAATAAAAAATAAAAGGTTAAATCTAGCCTCCAAAAGGCTAAACTGGCAACGCTGATTATATAGAATCGCAGAACTTGAAGTCTAGTGAAATATAAATCTGTAGATTTTATTGCGGCGTTCGTTAATGCTACAAAAGAAAAAATAAGGCACGTTTCATATTTTCGGAAAAAATTATATATTCTTTGCATGAATCAAAAAAAAAGATTAAAAATTTTATGAAAGACTTTTGGTAAAATAAACCACAGAAATAAATAAGTGAGTAAATGAAAAATTAAAGCATAAGAACTGTCAAGTCTTTACTTGTGAATAACACTAGATCGGATGATTAAAAACATTTCGTTAAAAAATAGATTTTTAAGAAAGATCGTGAGTATATCCTAAAAATTAGATATGTTTGTATGATTAAAATAAATTAACCCGCTTTTTTACTTACTATTCAAATATTTTTAATATCGATTTCTTGGTAGCAATGAAAATTTTGTTCTCAAAAAATTACTTCCAATTGTTTAGTGGAGTTATATTCAGAAAGAATTTAGCATGATCAATATTCCAAGTAACAAGAAAAAAAATCAACATCAATTTAATTTTCAACTTAAACAGCAGAACAGAGCATTGTTTTTTTTCGGAAGTCGCCACCTCCATCGTCAGTGTGCATATGGGTCACTGGTTGTCACCACTTCTTAGGTTAATCTCTTAAATGTGATCGTAAATCTTATATATGGTCAAATCATGCGTGACGAACGCTACATTCGTACGCGTTTTCAGATTAAAATATAAAAATTTTTTTGTCTTTCAAAAGAGATACCTTCATTTTGTACATAGTGCATAGTGAGATTTAATTGTGTTTTCGAATGGCATACAACATAATTTCTTAACAGCTATTTGTTTCGAAATAATTGATCACAAAGTTTTGTTACGCACGCTACAAAAAGTGGAAGTAACTTTGAAAGTTTAAGTGTGTTTTCGTATTTTTTTTAGCGAATTTTGCACAATAAAGCACACAATATTAATTTATAAAAGAAAGAAGAATATAATGGAATTTGCAACCAAAAATTTTATTTTTATATAAGCTAATGAACTCTAACGTACTTTATGGTAATAAGAATGCATAGTTTATATTACATATTTTCCCAACGTTTCGTGAAATTTTTGTTCACTTCCTCTAGGGACTCGTCTGTTTTATTAAAAAGAAAATTCCAACACACTTAATTTAATAATAATTAACTAAATTTATATATTTAATTAACTTACATTGTAAGTTAATATTACGTCATAGTCAACATAGTTGAAAATTCACCAAAAGATCACACAAACAAATTTTCCTTTACATATTTTGAAGGTTAAATATATAGCAGCACATTATTCCATTAACACATATACGAGTATTAACAGTTTAGACAACTTCAAAATTCTGTCTTTGGTGGACCATTTCTGGGATTTGCCCATATACAAACTTTATTAGAAATTTGCATACGAGAAGCACTTCACTATTAAATTTATGTTTATTTGATGTTTATCACCATAAATCCCAGTGGTACCGTTGGCTTATTTTTAAGAGAAATTATTTCAAACGTCAAAACATTTTATAAGTTGCAAAATTTTACTGAAAAACTGAAGGAGTTTCTAGTTCTACAAAGAAAGAATTATTTCTCAAAACTTAATCATGTATTAAAATTAATGTCATGGTGGTGGAAAAAACTTCTAACATAAGCTTCGAGCATAAAATTCGTTGTACATTAAATTTTAATACAACAAATAATTAAATAATCAGTTAATGTAATTAAAATTAGATTTTACTTTTTGTGTGTGTCTTTTTAATGACCGACCAAAAAAGAATGATGTTGTAAGTTTGTAGTGTGTATTAGGGATGGGCAGAATATATCGATATTTTCTTAAAAATATATCCATATTATTGTTGATGATTTTCAATATATTGATATATCGATATTTTTTCAAAACAATATAATTTTTCAGACAACATCAAGTTCGATACTTTTTAGCTCTGCTTTGTTTTTCGTTCAGTTTTTTAAACAATTTTGACACGGTCTTCACTAAATAGAATATTCCTAACAAAGTTTTTTAGCTTCTTTATAATCTTTTGTGTATTCGAAAAATTACATTGCTTTTATTATAATTTTCTTGCTGAACGTTCCATGCAATAATGTTGAAACAGTAAGGCAGTTGGAAATTTATTCTTTTCAGGTTATTTATTTCTAAGAAAAGTACTTTTTGTATTTTATTTTTAAGAAATTGTGAGATAATTTATAAATAATCATGGTTGAAAAAATATCGATATATGTCGAAATATTAATATTTTTATTCGATATATATCGATGCCGATCGATATTTAAAAATTTTTATAGACATCGATATATAGCGATATAATTTTTTGACTTGCGCATCCCTAGCGTGTATCTGTCTATCTGTATGTCTGTCTGCTTCCTCGATGAGCGTAAACGGCTGGACCGATTTTTTAGTTTGCTTGGTTTGAAAAGTGACTAGATCGAGAGTATTCTTAGCTATGTCGGATGAAAATTGGCTCAGCCGTTTAAGCCTGAAAACACAACAAATACGACAAAACAGTTTTGTCTTTTACGTCAAACACACTCGTATGATTATAACGCACGCCAAAAAAATTTTGTGTGTGTTGTCTCATAAGAACTAATGTTCTGTTTGCCTTATTCGGTGTGGGTTCAGCTAAAATGTTGTCTCCTCTCTTCAAGCTGTATCATCTTGAATTAAGTTGTTCTTCGTTTGAAAGAGGCCTTGATCTATAATCTCCTACCCTATGCTTGAAATCGGTCCAGCTGTTTTGATGTTATCATTCGGGGGCTTTTAAGATTTATAATTTAACGTTATTGTTTTCTTTCTTTCATTTTTTTTTCTTCAATAACAAAAATAAAGAAAGCTTTACATATTTTAAAATTCACCAATATTGCATTTTAAAATACTTTTATATTTTGTTTAAATAACCAGTAGAGATATACCTATAATATTTAAATTGTTTATATTTTTGGCCAAGAAAAGCATACTTTAACTTTTGAATTAATGCGCTTAACAATGTTAAAGAATAGAAGATTTTGACAAACAAGCGTAACTTTTCGTATAAAGTTTAAGTCTAAAAGATAATACTGCTGGGTATTGGCTATTATTTTATATGCTATTGTTATTTGACTACCTAAAACAGACATTTCCGACATTTAGAATGCAGTTACATTTAAATTATTCATTAAAAACCAACGGTGAAAGTTTTCCCAAACCTCAAAACACCTAAAGCCTCATAGTCATGGTTGTGTACATTCATTCAACGCAGAAGTAGATAAAGGAAAAAGTTTTTGGGAAGGAAAGACAATATGATTTTATTTTGCACCTCAGTTTAAAAACACAAAACAAAAGAACAAAACTTAATGTCTTGATAATGTAACTTTACAAATTGCAATACATTGGCAAAATGAAAAGTATCGGATGGAAAAACCAAACCTAATGAAAGTTTGCTAAAAGGTTTTCTTGAAAAGTCCTGCAAACAAATTACAGGGCCAAGTACACAACAAACATTTAACCATCACAACAGCTAGAAATATAAACTAGAAGCAAGTAAACACCTTACTTAACTCCATCTACATAATCATTTACACTCTTTTCTAACTGGCCAATTTGTTAAATATTTATTTGTAAAAGAGTGCAAAAAACACAAAAACTGCAAAAGAGAAAAAGATTTCCTAAACATTTAAGGGCCAATAATGAAAAAGGTAAAGTGTTTTTGAAAAGCAAGGAGTATAAAAATTGTATGCTGGTTAAGGTATTAAATGTTGCATTCGTATCCAGTGATATCATTATATGAAGAAGACAATCAGATTACAAACACGATAACTATTTTATTCAGTCGTTGGATTTATATGTATGTATTTGTGTCAGAGAGCTGAAACAAGTGTGATCAAGCCGTCTTATTCACTAGCGCTAAATAGCAAGTACAAGCCAATAAAGCCTTTGGCAGTTTTGTTCACGTTCGAGTATAATACACGAGACAAAAATATAAGCAACAAGAATGTCATATTCGCAACATTGTACTTGCTTTGAATAGTATACAAACTATGAGGCTTGTTTACGAGCAATCGCTCACTTGTAGCTCGGCTGTTTTAGGCATGATTAGATTGTGATCGAAACAAAAACACTCCAGTATATTTTTGTGTTTTGCAAAGTATTGTTGTTGGGAACAAGAACGACTCCAACACGAATCCCGGATGTCCAAAACGTACGAAACACGCACGCGAAAGATTTTCAAAACATGAATACGACACAATACGCACGAAATCAAATCCAAAAACAAAAAATAAACATGTTTTTATATTCAAATACATATATTTCTTCTATTTTAACATTTCATGTTTTTTTTGTATTTGTATTTACATATTTTTGTTGAGAAACACTAACTTATCAAGATTTTCGCTCAATAATCTTCTGCGGCAAGCTTCTGCATTCATACATATTTTAATCTGAAAATCATTTCGTGTTTTTTCGTGTCAAGTTTGCCCCACACGACACGACACGAACACGAACGAAATCAAATTTTCTGTTACGAAAACTTCGTGTTGAGTCGTGCGTGTTCGTGTCATGAAAAAAGCACGACACCCGCCCATCTCTAGTATGTATGTAGGTTTTCTCATGCCACTTTGTAAAGGAGATACAACACGAATGAGGATTGTACGCGACAACTACAATAGCACAAACATTTTATAGCTTGTATGTATGTATTGTGTGTGTATTAAGACAAGTAGCTCGCGGTGGTCATAAATAGTTTGACAAGAATGATGCGAATTCCATGTTCGTTTCGATCCGGTGCTGTTACAATCATACCAAAGAAACTAATCACAAACATTCATGTTCATTGCGAATACAAGTGATTAAAACTGATTGTTTTAAATCAGCTATTGCGTTTACAATCATTACTTGTTGTTGAACAAAAATGATTGCATCACAAAAAACCAGAATACGTGTTGCAGCTCACTGATTGTGTAACATGACGTTAGAAAAATAAACACTACCACCCAACTATATGTAGGGTATGTAAAAAATTAGGATAAGTCCACAAGATTTGACCACAAACGCGATGAAAGAGCTAATAGAAACCGCAGTTGTTAATATACGTTGCCTCAGGTCAACAGAGTATACCACAGAGTTGACCACAACTCAATTACCGTGTTTTGTCGATCAAGAGCCGAAGAAGTTATCTTATATCATTGTAGTATTTGCTTATCGTATTTATGCGCTCAAGAGCCGAAGCATTTATCTTGTCGGATCGTAATATTTGCTTGTCGTAATTAGACGATCGAGAGCTGAAGTGTTTATCTCGATGTAAAGTACGTTTTTATAACTAATCGTATTTAGCCGACTAAGAACCGAAGCATTTATAACTGTAGCTGCGTCATTGTAAATGTGAATTGAAATCAGGCATTAATAATTTCCTATTTATGTTAAATTTTTCAAAACGTTTACTCACCCAGAGTCCAGAGCCTAGAGTTCAGATAATAGGTAATCCTTATGTCAAACTTTATCCCATTTTAAAAACACACTTATTCGCTAGATTACACTCTCTGTCTTGTACCCACCTAATATTTTTGTTTTGCTTCATTTATTTTTTAATTATCGATTTTTTTGTTTGACTTTTATCAAATATAAAAAAATTACCAGTAAATAAACGACTAAACTTTCAAGAGCTGCACATTATCAAAGAGTTTAACGTTCGTGGAAACGAGATGGAAAATTTTCGAAGAGGTTATTAATTTTCTTATTTAATCTAATGAAATACGTTAATTCAAAAGAATAAATTTGTCAGGCACTACTACAGAAACATCAGACGTTCAAAATTATACACCCCAAATTCATGCTGAAACGGATGAAGTACAAACAAATTACAATCCCATAAAAAACACTGATTGTCTTATAGATACCTTACCGGGAACCTCCAAGTATTGCAATTGTTCGAGTGGTAAACTAAAAGATCTGAATAGTATTGTTGAAGCAGATAGAGCAGATGTCGCATCTTTAAATTCTACAGAATCATTTGTTTGTCGCATTTGTCACAACAACGAAAATTCAGAGAAGTAAGAAAGCTACAGAGATCATTGTTTGGAAAAAAGTCTAATTATGTAAAGCTTAATTGTTGATTTGGACGACTGATTCTCTAAGATATTTTCTATCATTTTTCTTATATGTAACTACTGTCTTATTTTGCGTTTTTCATTATAGTATGTACATAAAAAGTCTCAGGAGATAAGAAATTTTAAATTATGTATAAAAGTTTTTGGAAAAAGTATTACGACAGTATATTTTTCTCTTTTCATTAGACTTATTTCACCATGTTTGTGTAAAGGTTCATTGAGTTATGTCCATAGTGATTGCTTGGAAAGATGGATCAGTATGTCGAGATGTACAACGTGTGAATTGTGCCAGTTCCAGTATAATACAGAACAAACTTTAAGGTAAGCTTTTCTTTCTACCAAATAGGTTATACACACACATATATAATTTTCAAGCAATAAAAATAATTTTTAATATTTCTGCTTATAAAACGCTAATTGGAAGAAGGCGCGTTGTAATTGCAATGCAACCTTGTACGTATAAGATATTGTTTTCATAAATAAGTATGAATTATATTTTCAAGTAAATACAAATAATAAATTCATTCATAAATGATAAAGTAAATATTTATAGAACACAAATTGTAGCATTCATTCATTTATTCTTGATTTATTTTATATGAGACCCGCTCGATCCTCACTTCGCTCTGCAATTCATAATGTTTTATTTCTGTTTCATTACATTTTGCCTTTCAGCAACTTGAAATAAATAATGTAGCAAATATGTACAAAGTAATGTTGATGTGTTTTTCTTATTTCATACGGCAGCGGTAAAAAATAGCATTATTGAGGCCTTATAGAAGTCATATGTACGCCTTTTTCTGAAGAAACAAGTACTTTACGCTCAACACCATCTTCATATCTTTCTTACACACGTTATCGTTGCGAGAGAGGTCTTCTCATCATTTCTTCTGGAAGTCCTGATAAAAGAATTTGAGGGGTTTCTAAGCAGAGTTTGAATTTGCTCACACGCGCAAAGAGCAGAGCGGAAAAAAAGAGCAATTGGTATGCGCAGCGCAAGCGCTTTCGCTTTATTAACGCCACTCTTTGCGCAATGCGCATTTTATTATTTTGTCTGGCGCTTCGCTCTGCGCATTGTCTATATTGAGCGGCGCATTGCGCATACTCTTTTTAACACTAACAGTGGTTAGTTTGAGTTTATTCAGTACTGCAAAATACATCTTTCGCAGTTATCGTTCTTCTTTATTTTGTTATTCTTGATACCATGCAAATATGATGCCCCTAGACGGGCCAAACTTCCAAACCGGAAGTATGAACCGCTCTACTGACCCAACTTCCGGTCCGGCCTCTAAAACGGAAAATCACAGTTCACTATCAACCAAACTTCCGGTCCAGACCGGAACCGGAAATATGAAGCGTACTACGAACCAACTTCCGGTCCAGCCCTTAAGCCGGAAGTGTGAAGTGCACTACTGACCTAACTTCCGGTCCAGTCCCTAAATCGGACGTTAGCACTGCACTACCGACCCATTTCGAGCAGTAGTTTGGAAACAGTACTATAATTCCACTGTTGCTATATCCGTTTTAGATTTATACTTGGACTCAGTCATACGGTGTGTTTAAAAGATTGTTTTTAGCATCCAATAATATTCATGGAAATAATGACCGTTGCTTTTTTAAAATTTTTACTACTGTAAATGAGCTATGTGCATTTCAGGCTCTTCTGGCTCTTTGCGCATTGCGCAAACAGAAAGCGAAGCGCAAAAAAAGCGCAGAGGAAAATTTTCCTTTTTGTGCTTGCTCCTTTAATCCGCAGCGCGAAAATTTTTGCGCGGCGCAAGTGCAATAATAAATTGGCTCCGCTCTTTGCGTAGAGATACATTTTGTAGTCTCGGTATATTTATAGCGGCTTCTGTATTTTGATTCCCAATTATTTCCTTTCATCCAAATTAATTTTTTATACATACGAGGATAAGGTTCTCAAAAAAGGAATTGGACATGAATTATTTCGCCAGAATAAGTATAGGTTAATCAGCTCCAACATAAACTGCATAATAGCAGCGTTATGATGGTTCTTGTACGTTTATTTAAGTCTCATATACAAATTACTTGCGAAAAAAGAATACGAGAATATTTGTTATATCTAAAGTACATTTTTTGTTAAACAAATCGAAAAATCTAGAAATAGAATTCTCATTCTTCCTCCCTTCTAATAGAATCTCTTATTTTAGGAAGTGATAACCTCTTCTAGAAGAAGAAGTAAGAAGGGCTTTAAGAAGACTTTAAGTGAGAAGGCCTTTTCACTTTTACCGCTTAGAATATGCAATATACGACTATATTTTCATATGGATTTAATAATTTTTTTCTTAGTTTTTTATGTGCTTGTTTGTTCTGCTGAAAAAAAAACAATTTTTCAGTTCATTTGTTGGCTTTTACTATTGAGCAAAATGCCCTGCATTTTTAAGTTTAAACAAAGAAAAAAGTTAAACACATTTGCATGGTTGTGTTGTGCGTATGTCGTTAGTCAAACTGCAAAAAGGTCTAACCTGCATATTATCATTGCTATGGTTTAGGGATCTAACTTTTTCAATTGTCGTGCATATAAGAAATATTACAGCATAACCTCCTATAGTATAATGTATAATTCATTAGGAATAAATGATGAAACAGAACCGGTGCTAGACGAGTTTTTCCATACACATTGACAGTAAATGATGAAACAGAAATGGGACGACGAGTTTTTTCATACAAATTGATAGTAATCATATGCCGTAAGAAGCAGTCATGAGATAGAATCTATTTTATTTGGAGAACGTGTTTTTTCATGCTCTCAGTTTTAGCCACTCATTCTCTCAACAATGTTGCCGTATTTTAATCAAATTTCATACATTTTTCATACGAAATATAAGAACAAAAGAAAATAAACAATAATATGAGAGAATTTTGAAGCTACTGCCGTCGATTTAGCTTTGGGCCTGTTTATTCAGCAGCGTTTTTGCCTGAAGTTGCAGACTTTGTTCTGTTTCATCATTAAACACTTTGCACGATTTAAAAAAAAACTCACTAAACAATTAATTCACTATAGAAATTACGTGATTTCATATGTAAAACGTGGTTGGAATATTTTATTTAGTTTATGGGTTGTCCGAAACGGACAAAAGCTTGTAACCGACAAAAACAAAATTTTATAAGAAAACGTTTTAAAAAAATATATATATTTACGGACCTCTTCTGTAAATCGAATTCGAGTAAAAATCTCATTTTGCAAAACTTATTTGATACAGAAGAGGCAGGATAACAAAAATTACTAAAGCGAGTTTGTGACAATTTAACATTTCTTTCCCGTTTCCGCCTAAAGCTTTATGTTTTTATACGTGGTCTTTTAGACTTTTCACATTTCCAAAATATTCCCAAAAATATATACACATATGTATATTTTTGTGGTAATATGCTTATGGCCGAGATTCATAAGCTAGCTTTGCAAACTTTGCATCAAACGAACTATAAAAAATTTTCATAATGCCAGTTTACTTTATTTCGTTTAATTTTCATTCCACATTTATAAACAAGAGGTATGAAAATAAGTAAATAAAACTTAGGGGCGGACTCAGACGATAAATAGTAAAAGTAATTTTATGTTTTCACCTAGGAATAACAGATAATAAGCTGAAAATTCGTATGCACATTCGTTTTGGCAGTATAAAAGTTATCTCTAGAGTCTCATAAAATCTCATGTCTACATCGTAATTTATTCAAAGTCAAAGGTCACTAAAATTATATGTTCGCCTTTATCTAGGTTTATATAGCTCTAATGTTGTTAACATCAATTATAAAATGATAGAACATAAAATTTGCAACAAATTTCGTTCTAACATTTT
This sequence comes from Panzeria rudis, assembly GCA_956483635.1. NCBI lineage: Eukaryota > Metazoa > Arthropoda > Insecta > Diptera > Tachinidae > Panzeria > Panzeria rudis. The sequence goes on from OY101450.1 coordinate 152,134,031, forward strand.
TTCTATCCACTCAACCAATTTTGAGATAGAGGACATGACAAATTTATACATATTTTTCAAAGAAAAAAGTTATTTTATTCGCTTATTTAACTGCGCTAAAAACAAACGTTCACCCGAGATTTCAATAAACTTCAAATTTAAAAAATTCAAAAACTGAGTATAAAAAATTTTAGACGAAAATTAAGTTTATTTGCTGATAGTTAAGCATTGTCTATATGCATTTCATTGGCGCTTTACCAAATCGTCTGTAGACTTGAACCACAACTTTGCACAGTTACAAACATCTTATCTTATGCACAGGCTTTCAAAAACCAAAAAAGGCTAAATCGCACAAAAAAAGTTGAAATAATGCGAAATATTTTTTATTGAAAACTCTATGTTTTCTTTATTGTTTAATAGCGATGGCCATAAGTTGACAAAACGTAACTGATTTTTACAACTTTTCAGTTGAAGATATTACATTATAAATAGGTTGAAAGCGTTACTAGCAATGGAATAAAATAATTGCCAACTATTTATTAAATAGTCGCAAATAAATTTAGTTTTTCTTATTTTGAGAATGAGAACGTTAGTCTGTAGCGATTTATATAATGTTTTCCACGTTTTGTGAACAATAATAAAAAATCAGTTACGTGTTGTAAAAAGTATGACAGGTAAAAATACATAACATGTTAATTGTTAATAGATAAGAAGGTACTTCAAGTAAATAATGAGAAAAGACCAAAGGGACATCATTTTAAATATGGTGGCTCACAGCTTATGTTATGCAGTGCATATATTTTTCTTTGACTAAAAGGAGTTTAAAAATAAGTTGGTACCATTTTATAGAGACAATTGTCCAGTTTAAAAATAAATGTTCATTTATTGAAAAAGTCGTCATTAAAATGGCTTAAAAATAAAAAACTAGAAATAAATTTTTATAATATGGAGAAAAATTTTGCCTTTTTGAGACTTAATTAACAACTTCCCTGTCCAATGAGTCACATGTGACTCTTTTCTTTATACAATTACTCAGCAGATTTTTCTTATAAATATTTTTTGAATGAAACTTGGACGTATAGCAAAAAACTAAAAATTTCAGTGGACTTGGAGCAAAAAATCAGTGCGTTGTATGGGGACAGGAAAGTTGTTAGGTTCACTTTTTAAAGTTTTGTAAAAAAATTCACAAATACAATTGAAAAATGCGAATTATATTCTCGAATAGTATGGATCCTTGGCTAGAATTTCGATATGGTTCAAATGAGCTACAAGTAAACATGTGCCCAAACATGGCCAAAATCTCTCAGAGATCGTCAAAAATTTATTTGAAAATGAAAAAAGGGTAAAAACAGCCACGAAGCTAAAACGCATTGTATGTTTTTATTTTAGAACATAAAATTACGACGGGAAGAGTGCAAAAAATGCTGTAATATATGATAATATTAAAATACCTAATAATTATCTATTTTGATCTCCGAAACATTCAAAACTGAAATTGTTGCATTGTAGTATAAGACTGAAGTACAAATTTAAATGTAATGGTTCATTTACATATATTCTATTCTTTAATAATAATTATATTTTTTGAACTGAAGTATATATTTATTTATATGAAACAGTATTTTAAACTCATAAAGATTTTGGTTACTTTTTTTTGCATTTGGCTACTTTTTGTTAAATTTTGGTTACAAAAATATTTCGGTCATGCCAGCACTGCTTGCAATATTAGTTTGTGTGTTAAGATTAAACAACTTTATGACACGTCATCGGATATAAATAAATTTACTGTCATTCGAAAGGTCTCAGTCTCCTCTTAATGAATACGGCTTAAAAAGGACATAGCTTTATTGTGTAATAATTTCAAGATGGCATGAAAACAGATTCAAAAGTTACAGTTGTTTCTTTATGATAATTCGATCATTTCTATGAAAATTGTGTAAGCAATAACAATAAAAACAACCATAGCCGTAGTATCTCCTAAGATCTCGATTTGTATTTTTCACAGAATGGCGACAGATTAGTTTGCTATATGCTGCGAAGAAACCAAGAGATAATAAATAAAATTTTCACGATATTTAAGGATCAAAAAAATTTCTTCAGAGCATGCCTGAACATTTCAAATGATATTTAAATTACTAAAATCTAATGACGCGCTACAAAGTTATGCTACTTTCAATATTACTTTTTACAAAAAGTTCTAATTTATTCAAATGGTTGTTTTTATTATTATTTTTTCTACAATTTTCATAGAAATTATCCAGTTATCATAAAGAAACAACTGTATCTTTTGAGTCTGTTTTCGTCGTATCTTGAAAATTGTACACAATAAAGATATGTCAGTTGGCTACATTCTGTAAAAAAATAAAGAAAATTAAAACACCATGGCCGAGATGCCCAAGTTTAAAGGCCTATAAAATTTAAACGATAACATGTATCGGAATAATTTTTCATTATGTTACGCGCACACAGGAGTAGAAGATATGTGTCCATTTTCATTAAAATTGGAGAGGCGAAAAATCCAAAATTTTCGTTTTTACCCTTATTTTAATAAACACTAACACATTCACACCAATTTATTTTCATGTACGCATGTTTTTTGACGATTCATCTCATAAGATCGTTTATATACGATTTCTTATAACAACGTTCTCATAAAAATTCTTATAACATTAAGATAACTCTAATTTGAAGTCTACACGTAATATAATTCTCCGCGATTGAATTTGACAATCCCATCTTACATAATATGTTACATGTAGACCTCAAGTAAGCGACTATAAACAGCTCCAAAACGTTTTTCTACAATTTAAGTTATTAATTTATGGAAATCTTTGAAATAGAATTTTTGCTTTTCAAGTGACGATAAAAAGACATGAGTTTACGAAATATATTCGCTTGCGGGAATACTGCTGTGGATATAAACTTGTATAAATGTGTTCATCAGTGAGTGCGTGTGTATTTGATATTTGTGGCAGCATTACTTTTTATACCATATACATACATACATACAAATATGTGTATTATGTATCTATGTAGACTTTTGATAAAAGCACTTAAGTCAGGTTATAATGGACATTTTCTGGCATTTTCTTACGATAAATAGTTTTAAAAATATAATCTTATTTTTCGGTAAATTAATTTTTCTTCATTTTTATTAATTTGTGACTCGTCTAGAACGAAAGCCTTGATTATATATAATTTTTACTATTATTTAAACGCTCGCAAAAAAGTGTTGCTTTTTTTAAATAAAATTTTCAAAATAAACTTAAGTTGTTTTGTCAAAAGTCCACAGATGTGCGGTATAGTAGTACACTTTTGTAATGCACCGTTTTCTGTATCGAAAATGTCTCATATAATATGTTGCTACAAAACCATTTTTAAATTTACCCTGGTGTTTACACTTTTTCGTCTGTTTTATTTTCTAATCAGAACACAACATTGTTGTAGATTTTTTCAATTCTCTGACCCTGAAAATGTTGTTTACAATTACAAGACCAGCAATATTATCAACTACAACGTGAAAAAACACCCTCGTACATAGATTTTCCTGAACAATTAACTGTTAAACAGCAAACAGTTTCACTTCTACAAATATTTACACAGGAAAACTTTACTAAATGCGGATCTATAAAATTAAAATATACCAGTCAGTACTGCCAGAACCAACATGGAATTGGAAGAGAGTGAATTCCTTCTGTGCTTTAAGCTGAAAGTCTATACCACGAGTTTTGCGCGGTTCATACTTTCGACGCGATTACAAATTCAAGTTACATGCAACGCGTTTTGTGCGTTTCATAATTTCGAGGCGTTTGTAAATTCAATCTACATGCAACGCATTTGGTGCACCAAGTTCTTTTATTTTGATCAGCTGTAGTGTACATTTTTTGTAAATTAAAAATAATTTTTGCAAAAATGAACTATGAAATTCAGATTGAAAAAGAATTTGTGGAAGCCATTGAGATTATTCATGCATTCATTGAGTAAGGCATCCATTACGTTCACTGAGTTTACGCGTCAATTGCACTTGCTTAGTAAATTGATAAAACTAATAAACATAACAGAGATGAGACAAAGTACGTAAAAATAGTCGATAGCTGCATTGCAAATTTTGTTCATGAAAAAATTGTGGTAAAAAATTATTTTTTAGGCATTTTATTCTTGAAAATAGTTGTAAAGTTCATAATAAAGAACGTTTTTTTTATTTAGAAAACGTTTTTTTTTAAGAATAAGCAAGAAAAAACTAATTTTAGACACAAACATATTTATCAATAACATTGAAAATAGAATATAATTTGTCATTCCTGGCTATCAAAAACAGCTGGCTTTTTTTCATGGTGCCGGCGACGCATACAAAAGTAGAAAGTAAACCTACTTTTCGCGTTGGACGCGTTTTACGTTTTGTGATATGTAACTTGTCACATACAATAAAACTGATTCTACTTTTTTGACAAGCGCTTATAGCGCGTTAAAACGTGAAACTCGTGCTATGGACTTTCAGCTTTAGAGCTTTGACGAGTTTCGAAGGATTTCGCTGAAAAAAGTATACATATTAAAGAACGGTCGAATGTGAGACAAATTTTAAAGCAAAGCTTTTTTATCGGCTTCAAAAAAGGAAGAGGAGTACATTTTACAGGAGAAGTATTATTTAATTATCCTTGGTTTATATCGAAGCAGAGCCGTAATATTGGCTACATAGGATTTTAGTGGACTGTTATATGTAATGTTAATAGTTTTAATAAATTTCCTATAAGACAACGCTGGTTGGTGGGATTAAGATATTTTAAGATATTCTTGATATCATGAAAAATAAGTTAATTTAATCAAATTATTTAAAACTAGTTACTGTTGTCCTTACAAACTGTTCTTTAACTACTTCATTGATATCCTTGCAGTTTTTGATACTTTGCAGTTACAAATATATTCATTAAAAATTTAAAGTTAAAATGCACTTAAGCTAAAATTTCTTTTGTTGTAATTTCGTAACGATACTTGACATGATTACATTCCGTTTTATATGAATGATGATATGAATGATTGAATACTACATCATTATTAAAATAGTGGTCAGTGCCAATTCTTATGAAACTGCAAATACCTTTAGTTATCGTTACAATACAGCATTATCTTCAGAAAAGTGGGCAGCGCCACGCCCATGAAAAGTAAATAAAAATTATGACCACTTCTACATAACCAATTCTTATGAAACTTTGCATGCACATTTAGTTATCGTTAAAATAAATCATTGTGGTTTTAAAAGTGTGCAGTGAGTGCCAACCCCATGAAAAGTAAATATTCATTTTAACTACTCTGGGGGCAGTGCCAAACCTATTTTGTCGGTCGGTTTTTTTTGCAAGATTTTTCTTTTCAATATAATCAAATAAATAATCAATGCTTTTTAAAAAATGTCTGTGATATTATGTGTTTAAGATTTGTTTAATCTATTTTTCAAGAAATATTATTGTGCAAAATTAAAAATAACATAATTAATTATGAAAAATTATTACATGTTAACACAATGAGGATTTTCATGAATTGAAATATCATAACAGAAGTAAGAGTACGTGTTCCAATTGTATGATATGAAAAAAAATTGAAAGTTTAGTTTTGTTATTCTGCCGACTTTAGAAGAGGTTATATAAAGTAGAACATAATATAATCAACTGCCTTGGAGCTTCCACCTTAAAAATGCATTCGCCTTGTAAAATACATATGTATTAATATTTTGAAAATACGACTAATCGATTAATCTATCCTTCTGATATACATATTAATTAATATAATTATAAATATTAATTAGCATATATCTATTTGGTGGTACATATATATTTCTAGACACATTTTCTTAATATATATTTTTATTACTAGTTTTTATGTTGCAGATATACTTTTTACCAGTCATTACGTATGTGGTACTCCCGATCTATGAGCCGTAGAGCTCTACAGGTAAATAATTTTTAATATTATTAAAACTGATAATAATTGAAATAATAATTTTATAGGAAGATTGCCAAATATTTTTATTGTTAACCTTAATAGCATTTGGAATTGTTGGTACGCTGTTGGTAGCAGTACAGTATTATATTTTGCAAAGTCATGTAAGTGGCTTGGGTCGCGTATGGACCACAGGATGGCTTATATTTTTCTTATTAACCACGGTAAACATAAATACTCATAAATATTTCTACTTATATTTATTCGTTTTCTCTTCACGCAGTTGCTTGTTTATTTAATTAACGTTTACATGATTGCAAGGGCCCAGTTAGTGCCCTGGTATCGGTGAGTAATAGAACTAAAAATTATATCATAGATTTCGTTCTTTTCCAGTAATATATACACACAAATATGTGTATTAAACTTCAGTTTATATACATATAGACGTAAATCAATGTAAGATTTCTCACTAATCTCCTTATCTCGTTCAAGTTATGCTTTTTTAATTCTTTCGTTACCAGCTTGAAAAACTATTGTTTTTTACAATACTGGAGTGTATGAATGTTTGTTTCAGATTTTTCTTATTTGAACAGTTTCAGCCGCGGATCCAGCTGGAGCTCTTGGGGGGGGGGGGGGACTTGTAACCAAAACAAACTATTTAACCCCCGACCAAAAAAGGGGTGTTATAAGTTTTTAGTGTGTGTCTGTGTATCTGTGAATCTGTACGAGTCCCACGTACAGACCAAACGGCTAAACCAATTTTTATTTATTTTTTTTCTGTTTAAAAGGTGACTTTATCGAGAGTGTTCTTTGCTATATTTGAAGAAAATAGTTCCAGCCATTTAAAAGATATCACATCTTTTCTGGATGCATTCTGTTGAATCTGTGTGTATTTGACGCCGTAGCTCCTAAACGTGTCAATCGATTTTAATTTAGTAAATTTTGTTTGAAAGGTGACTTGATCCTATATCTTCTACCCTATGTTTGAAGAAAATTGGTCCAGCGGTTTTAAAGTTATCATCTATTTTCTTCGGGGGTTTTTAAAATTTTTAATTTAATGTTATTCGCAAAACTTCTTTTAGAAACTAAATCAATAGAAATTGGGTACATTTTACTAGATTTTGTACCCGCGCTTGAATTTGCATTCTTAAGCGGCTCCATAAAAATGTTCCCTTTGAAAAATGGTCCCAAATCAAAAGCGAAAAATGGCCCCAAACCAAAAATTAAAAATGGGACCAACATTTTTTGTTGAAAACAATAACACAAATTTTGGGGCCATTTTTCCTATTTTTTTGGGCCATTTTTTATGTTTTAAATTGTGGCCATTTTTCCTATATTTTGGGTCCATTTTTCATAAAATGAAAAATTTACCAAGATTAAAAAATGAAAAACGGCCAAAAAAAGGACAAACAGCACCAAATTAAAAAACAAAATGACAAATGGCCCAAAAAAGGAAAAATGGCAAAAAAAAAATTGTTGTTGTTCTTTTTAAAAGGAAATTTAGGGCCATTTTTCGGTGCAGTGCAATATTGTAATATGATATATGCTTCTCAATACTATTGGGCAATAACGCCATACGCAAAAAGTGGACATTTGGGAAATAAAGCCATATTTATTTAGCTATTGTAATTATAATCTACCTTCAGGCAGCCTTGACGAATGATTTTACCCGCCCGAAAAGCTGCTTCGCTGAATAAAGAAATTTTTCATAGACGGCCGGTCTTAAGGGTTTTGTCTTCTAGGTATATCGAAAGGCGGCTTCGCTGAATAAAGATTTTTGCATAGCCGGTCTTCGGTCAGACTTAAGGGTTTTATCCTCTAGGTATAAAGATTTTTACATAGCCTTCCTTCGGCCGGGCTTGAGAATTTTTTATTTTTATTTTAAAATTAAACGTTTTAGAATTTGTTTAGTCGTTAGGGAGCTACGTTGCCACAGACACAGAGATTCAAAAAGATAAGGCTGGAAAAGAACACGCTAAGAACACTCTCCATCAAGTCACTTTTCAAATATAGAAACTAAATAAAAATCGGTCCAGCCAATTTTTCCTTCGTAATAGTGTCGCTTTTCTTTCTGTAAACTTTTGAAAATTTATTGACTGCAAAAGTTTTTGTAAAAAATTTAAATAGTCTACTGTTTTGTATTCCTCCGATTATTTTAAGCTTCTTGCATATTTTAAGTTCAGAGTAAAAGTAGCAACTGGTTGGTTATATAGTGAAAACTTACTGCAACTGATCCAAAAGTAATGACATCTTATTAAATGTGCCTTCATATGCCTCGAATGCTAAATAAGTCGTAATTTTTCAAATGGGTTCATCGGGTTACTCCTAACCACTCATATTGTAATAAATACGTACTTATTTAAGTGTGTGCATGCATGATTATACATATGCAATATTCTCGCCATCATATTCAGATTTAAAAAAAATATAAATGGCACAACAGTCATCTGACCATGAGCAGCTTTAAACAAACTTGTTAAAAGCAGTAACATCAGTTCGCAAATTGCAACTTAAATGTCAACAGCAGATACAGTCCAATAATGGTTTTTGAAAAAAATTTTTGTATGTCTAGGACGTTAAAATAATGGCAATTAGAAACACAAAAACAGAAATATAAACTAAATGTAAAATACTTCGTTAATGGTTGTCAGTAATAAAAGATGATACTATAGGTGACGTTTTTTAGAGGTGGAGAATTTTGAATTGAAACATAACAAAAAGAAATGATTTTAACATCTATGACATTGACTTTATTTAAAATATAATTTTATGGTATTAAATTTTTGATGCCATTTCGAGCGGGATTTGACCAACTTCGACTGACAGCATAGAAAAGAAAAATCAATCCATCCGTACTTAAGTCATTCCCAAGCGATTTCAAAGGTACGGTGATCCCGGATTTACTTAAATCAAGTACAAAAAGATTGATTCAAGTGTTAAATACTGAATTTTAGCAATTATTAAAGCTGATCTGGGATTGATTTGAGAAAAAAATCTTAGTTCAATCCCGCCGCTTATTTGAAGCAAACCCGCGGAGTACTTAAATCAAGCCCGAATAGGCTTATTTTTATTTATTTTATCCTGGAACAGACTTGAATTTACATTATTAATAACACTGTGCTCGGATTTCAAACTTTTTTACGGGCAAAGATTCTTATAGTTAATCATCAGGGCTCGGACTTCATGCAACTAAAAATTGATTTTAAGCGCTTAACAAATGCACCTAAAAATTAGAAATATACGCAAAAATAGGCATTTACCTACGAACAAAGTACCAAAACTAAAATAATGTAATAATATTTTTCAATGTTTTATTATTATTTAGAGGAAAAAAAACATAAAACAAGCATAATTTAGAGCAACTATTATTTAGAGCAACGGAGCTTTAGTTGCATTGCCACTCGGCAACTGAAAATGTATATTTGCCAGAGAGGTACTAAATGCTTTCAGTTGCCACACTGACAGGAAACTCATTCATTCAGGCAATGAAACGGTTTCATTAAATGATCTTCATTATATTTATGAAACTTTTTATTAATATAATGAGCAATTACATTGCATACATGAAATCCTTCAATCTCTACTCTTCATAAGTTTTTTAATGAAAATCGTTACATTGTTTAAATGAATTTTCTTTTTAGCGTACTCGTAGAATCGTTAGTGCAAACAATTTATCAAGTTGAAAATAGAACAACTGCTGTCATTGTTAAAAGTTACAGAATACACTGGTTGTCATCTTTTTGTTCCGCTTTTTTTGGTTATTTCTTTTGGAATTACACTTGCGTGTATCTTTTTATCTGAAAATATGACCGAATTCTGTTTGCACATGCAGTATCTATGTTTATTTTTAATTCACTATTTGCATTCTTGAAAATTTTTTTGGGCATCCTGTAAATAAAATATAAATAAGAACGACTACGTTTGATTTGTTCTTATTTTCTCCATATTGTTTATATTACTCGTATATTTACTTGCGCAAATGCTTTGAGCGTATGGAAGGAAGAAAGTGTTGTCTCCTATTTTATTGCATCGTTTTTAATAAAAACTTAGTTTGTCTTCAAGTTTTCCTGAAATGCAATTTAATTTATATGCAAACTCAATTACATTTTTTTCATACTTGACACTAACGAAGGTAGCAAAGGATCGCTGCTCGTTCATGGGTTGTTTGTGTGAATTCATTTTCTTTTGTATGGTTTGATATTTCTATTATAATTTTGCTTTAACTTTATTACAATTTGCTTAGAATTTCTTGATAGTGCGAGTATGTAATTTAATAATGCTAAAGTAAATTATTATTTTATTTATCTAACAAGAAACATCAAATTATTTTAAATTTAAATCTTATTCTAGATGGTGGCGGACAGCTCGTGACATACGTTTAATTATAGAGAACCACAATCCGGAATATGCATCATTAAAACAATTTAATAATGAAAAGAATTTAAAATCATCTACTGAAGCAATGGAGGAGACAATAAGTCAAACTGCTAAAGTCTGCTGTAGCCATCAGACTCTTGAAACAGTTCTAAATAATGATGAAATCCAACAAAATAGTCAGCATGTGATCCAAGGATTTGATGCAACGCGTGAGGATAATACAAAATGTTTGACGACTTTCTGTTCTAAGAGTAAGTTTTATTTATGTCGACATAATTGTATATTGAAATATAAAATAACTGATGCTTTAATTACTCTTCAATCTTTTTTACTTTTAATCGTTCTTCTATAAAAGATTGCAATAAATACAACAACCAATTGGAAATTCTACGAGAAAAAAAAGCAAAAGATTTCCGAACGCAAATGCTTGAAAGCATTAAAGCTGCAGCAACAAAAATCTCATCGCTTTTAAATATGGCGCTGGAGCCCAAATTCGACGGTTTGACTCTAACAATTTAGTTTTTGGAGAATCAGTTTTTTATGTCACAATAAAATGCAAGTGGTATCACCAAATTAACTAATAAATAAAGAAGAATCTATATGTATAAAACTTAATCTGTGTTTGCATGTTTGTTTGTTTGTTTGTTTATATGTACCTTATAGGACGCCAAATGGTGCGACCGATCGTTGTAAACTTTCGGAACCGTCTTATTGACGATAGGGAAATTCAAATAGGCAAAATTTTTTTTTTAATTTTGGGGGGTTCTTCCTACCATACAAAGCAATTTTTAATTTCGCTATATCTGTGTAACTACAACAGCGAGAATCTCTATATTTACTGTGAGCTGTGAAGAAACCGCAATTTCAAGCGAAATCTTGAAGGTATCGGAGGGGGAAACGGTTAGTAAGTAATTCTTAGTTTTCCTATATCTGTACTACTACTATAAGGGTAACTCTCTAAATTCGATGTGTATTATTCTTAGAATAACATGCAATTTCCTGCAAAATATTGGTGGTATAGGAGGACGGAACAGCTACCCCCATACAAAGTAATTGTTAATATTCCTATATCAGCACAACTACAATAGTGAAGTTCTTAAAATTGTATGTAGACTACTCCTAGAACAAATAGCGGTTTCCAACAAAATCTTCTTGGTATCAGAGGAGAGAGACGAGTTCCTCCCATACAAGGTAATTATCAAATTTCCCTTATCTGCAAATCTGTAAGAGTGAGGCTCTCTAGAATAACGAGAAACTCCCAGTGAAATCTTGGATGTATAAGAGAGGGCAAACGGATACCCCAATACAAAGTAATTATTAATATTCCTATATCCGCACATCTACAATAGTGAAGCTCTCAGAATTTGATGTGGGCTAATCTTAGAAGAACTTGCAATTTCTAAAACAAATTGCGGATATCAGAAGGGAAGACGGGTACACCCCATAAAAAGTAAATAATTATTAATATTTCCATAACAGAAGCTTGTGGTCTATTCTTGGAATAAAGTGCAATTTCCAGCAAAATCTTGTGGGTAAATACGGATACCCCCGTACAAGGAAATTATTAATTTTCCTATACCTGCACAACAATGGGCTAGCGAAGCAGACCGGGTGAAGCTAGTATTATATAAATATTCGGGTAAAATATGCATTACAAAATATCAAATACAGTTGAACTTACAGGACATCACTGGAACTTCACTCTCAATACTTTCGAATTTGTCGCATTCCAAAAAAGCAACCGAATATAAAAAATCGATTTGACAACAATTTTGTAGTAATTACAAAGTAGCACTTTTCAAAATTTTCCGAAAGCGAAATCTCAAACAAATCAATGGATTTTAGTGAAATTTTTAGCAATTGACTTAGTTTTAGAAGGTTAAGAGCTGATTAGATTTTGGCTTCGCTTGGAATGGTGGCTTAAAACTTCTTTCAAATAACATTGAATTAAAATGTTATAAGCCCACGAGGAAAATATATGAGAACTTCAAAATGGGTAGACCGATTTTCTCAAACATAGGTCAGAAGATTTTAGATCAATCATCGAAAAAGTAGTCAGAATAACTTTCAAAGATCAGCATGAAATCGGTCATTTCCAATGGTTAGATAGATGTTGGAAAGTTCAAAATTTTTTAAAAATTAAAAATACTTCATGTTTGAAGTTTTTTGTTTCGTTTTCTCATTGCATTTAGGCTCACGGTAGTGCGCCAGGCCAAGTTCAGGCTACATAGTTTCTATATTATACGAAACCATTCGAGCTGTTCTTACCCCCTCATTACTTTGCTTCACTTCATCATATAATAATGAAATTCGAGACGTAAGAACCGCCTACACAGATAACGTCATAGGTAAAGTTTGAAAGTTCTATCATAAAGGCTTTTCAAGATATGAGGGTGTATATTTACTTTTCACATGCGAAAACTTAATATTTTAAGTCATATTCACTCACTCACTCATCAATATTATGAAGCAACAACTTACACTATAGTTATAGAGAGTTAAAACTTGACATAGACTTATGTATTGATAAGCAATTATCTATCAAAAAACGGGCACTTTTAGCTAGCAGTTTGCCTAAAAATTTTATTGTATTATACCTATCAATGTTTATTATGTTTTTGCACGGATATAACTGTTTTATTTGATAATAAATTATTATAATACGAGTATATTGCAAGATTTTTATTTTGAAAGTTTAATCCACAGTTCTAATGCCGAATTATACTACTAATACACAAAATGAATATTTGTCTGTGCAACAGTGGCGATGAGCCGCAGTTTTAGACGAAAGGTTCTGTTCACAATTCAAATTGCCATATGTAGGACGACGCTAATTGACACAAGACACACCAGGTGTTAATGCACCTACAAAAACTAGTCGTTGTGGTTAGGACCTCTGACCGACCGCATTAATCGATCACTCTTCTTCGAAAGCGAGGCTGGTGAAACGATCATGAACAAACTGAAAAATGGAAAATGGCCCCAAACCAAAAATGAAAAATGGCCCCAACGAATTTTTGTTGTTGTTTGCAATATAAAATATTTGGGGCCGTTTTTCATTTTTCAGTTCGGGGCCATATTTCATTGGGGCCATTTTTCCTCAAGCAGGAAAAATGGCACAATAAAAAATAGCCCCAAACTGAAAAATTAAAAATGTCCCCAAAACTTTTCCATTCAAAACAACAACAAAAAATGTTGGGCCATTTTTCCTATTTTGTGGAAAATTTTCATTCTTTCTAAAATATGAAAAACGGCCCAAAACTGTTTTTCATATTTTAGGCCCATTTTTTGATGAAATAGTTCACCATAGCCGGCCTTCGGCCAGGCTTAAGGGTTTTTCCTCTCAGTATATCGAAAACCAGCTTCGCTGAGTAAAGATTTTTGCATAGCCGGTCTTTTGACGGGATTAAGGGTTTTTACATCTAGGTATAGTGAAAAGCGGCTTCGCTGAGTAAAGATTTTTGCATACCCGGCCTTCAACCGGTCTTAGGGTTTTTTCTTTAGGTATATCGAAAAGTGGCTTCGCTGAATAAAGAGTTTTTCAAATCCAGCCTTTGACCGGCTTTAAGGGCTTTTCTCTCTAGGTATATCGAAAAGCGTCTTAGCTGAATAAAGATTTTTTCATAGCTGGCCTTCGGCCGGGATTAAGGGTTTTTCCTCTCAGTACATCGGATACCGGCTTCGCTGAGTAAAGATTTTTGCATAGCCGGTCTTTTGCCGGGATTGAGGGTTTTTCATCTAGGTATAGTGAAAAGCGGCTTCGCTGAGTAAAGATTCTTGCATAGCCGGCCTTAGGCCGGGCTTAAGGATATTTTCCTTCAGGTATAACGAAAAGCGGCTTCGCTGGATAAAGATTTTTGTATAGTCGGAATTTGGCCGGGCTTAAGGGTTTTTCCTCTAGGTGTATCGAAAAGCTGCTTCGCTGAGTAAAGAATTTTGCATAGCCGGCCTGCCAAAGGCGGATAAAATCCTTCGTCAAGACTACCTGAAGGCAGATTATAATGGCAACAAGTAACAAAATATGGCTTTATTTCCCATACGTGCACTTTTTGCGTATGGTGTTATTACCCAATAGCATTGGGAAGCATATGGCATATGCCATTGTGGCACTGCATCCGAAAATGTCACCAAATTACCAATTAAAAACAACAACAAAAGAGTTTTGGGGCCATTTTTCCTATTTTGGGGCCATTTTTAATTTAATATTTTTTTATTTTTCCTCTTTTTGGGGCCAGTTTTCCTTTAATGAAAAATTAAAAATTGCCCAAAACTTAAAAATGAAAAATGGTCAAAAGTATATGTAGGAAAAATGGGCCCAATTTAAAAAATAAAAAATGAAAAATGGCTCCAAAAAATAGGAAACATGGTCCCAAAGTTTGTGTTGTTGTTTTCAATACAAAAGTTTGGGGCCATTTTTCATTGGGGCCATTTTTCATGGAGCCTTTGTATATATGTACATATATTTTCTTCGTACAAATTTCATTTGTTTCTTTTTTTATACAATAACATTTGGATATAGATTTTTTGTTATTTTAGCCTATTAAAGGTACGTCGGTCGCATATGTGGCTTACAGGAATAACCGGGTACGCACCACATCCATCAAATCACACAACAAGTGATTGATGGTCTATAAATTAGTCATTTCTATGCGCATGAATTTATGTGGTTGTATGTTGTTTTCAGAATTAGTGTTATTATCAAAAAGGAAAATACATAATGTGTATTAAGATATAGGTATGGCATGTGTGTCTTGTACTTATCCATGTACTACATACATACATACATATGTAGGTACCCAGCCAGAATTTGGAAATTTGTTTTAGCAAAAATCACCAAAATGAGTCCTTTAAGACTGCCTTAGATGAACAAAAACTGATTAATCAGTTGTGCACAAAAAAAATACTCGAAAAGAATACCTACAAATGATTAGAAAGCGACTTGCTTAAAAAACAAACAAAAAATTTACAGAATGTGGGCAATCTTATTAGAGATGAGCGATCCCGTGATTTTTAAAGAACATCGCGAGCAGTGAACGTGATTTAAAAATCACTGTTACTTCAGCTAACTTTGTGCGTGACGGTGTTGTATACAGAGCTTTAGCTGAGTGGTTGGTGCGTTGGATTTCTAACCTTAGATTAAAATAACGAGCAGTGAATAAAAATACAAAACTAATAATTAAAGATATGAAATAATAAATACTCAACGTGGCGGTAGCGCATTTGGAGCACATCCATCCATCATACTCTCCAATCCACATCGCAGAAATATTTATTTTCAAATGATTACAAATACGACAGAAGAGTCGCGGATATATACAGCCGTGTCACAGATTCCTTTCGGATTGGTTTTGATTCCGTAGTTGTCATTCCGAAAAGTACATTCTTGGTGCTTTAGATTCCGTTTATTTTGTATTTCGTTTTTACAATGACGAAGTTTTTGTACCTTGAGGCGTTTGTTCACTCTTGTTTTCAGATGGAAAGCTCAAGGTAGTTTGTTTACTCTTGTTTTCAGATGCAAAGCTCACATTGAGCTTTTTATTAACATGGAAAGGTCATGACCAAATATTTATTTGACGTTTCTAAAAGTATGCACGTTTTTTAATATTTACTGCAAATTAAGTCTGTAGAAAAGAGTTTTTCAATTCCACTTTGAAATTTAAAAGTGGTTTGATTACAAAGAAAATTTTCGTTTTTCGTTTTCTCAAGAAGCAACTTACGGAATTGAAACCACTTCCGATCGGAATGGTATTCTGTGACATGGCTGATAATATATTGTAAAAACATGGTGTAGAAATAATCTTAAAACGGTTCATAAAATTTTTTTGCATGGATTTCTAGTCTGTTGATAAATAGACTGTTTCAAATAGACTTGTGGAGGATTAATGACATTTTTATCGTTAAAGTAAATTTAACAATAAAATCAGAAACAAATGTAAGATATATAAAATTTCTCATAGATATGTAGATACCCAGCCAGCATTTTTAGAAATTTGTAATCAAATTCGAGCGTTTTTGTCGGGAGAAAATAGTACCCTATCCGCGACTCTTCTGTCGTATTTGTAATCATTTGAAAATAAATATTTCTGCGATGTGGATTGGAGAGTATGATGGATGGATGTGCTCCAAATGCGCTACCGTCACGTTGAGTATTTATTATTTCTTATCTTTAATTATTAGTTTTGTATTTTTATTCACTGCTCGTTATTTTAATCAAAGGGCCACATGTGGGTAAAAAAAATTTGGAAATCGAATTTTAGATTAATTATGGCTCGTTTTATTAAATGTTATACTCTTGCGATGAAAAACAGCGACTTTATTAAAGAAATTCCATTTTTTTAACAAACACAACCCGTGAAGCGATTAGCTTGTCTGCGGAAATTGCCCAGGGTCTATGGCGGGAATCGAACCCACGTCTTCTGGACTGACAGGCTAGCATTGCTGCCACTCATCCACAGGGGCACCCAAATGGACGTGACTACAAGTGTATGTATTTCTTCATTCATTGCTTTGTCTGTATTTCACTTGTAGATTTGTAAATTGTAGTTTTGAGAAATGGGTCCCTGGATATATATGTATATACAAATATATAACCAACTTCAAAAAATTGGTATATGTACTTCCAGATTCCACTGTAGGAAAAATGACATTATTTCAATTTTTTGAAATTTGTGTACACATTTCAATCGTTGTAATTTTTGTGTTGTATAACTGTCGTATTGAATTGTAACTTTAAAATAGAATTGAAAAAAATCAATAAAAATTTCATCGTGTAAATATAGTCTCGGTTGTTTAAAAATTGAAAATTTGTATTTTATAAGGTTCAATAGCTATGTTTCTTATATTGTGGCTTATGAGTTTTTCATATCAAATAGTTCGTTAGTTATCATTACAAAACGTCAAATATCCAAAAATCATTTTGAACTCTTGCAGTGAAAAAATAAGGAAAACTAAAATAAAATTTTCAGGGCACTCGAGAATAGAGGATATTGTTTTTTTTTTATTTTAGGGTTTATTGCAACAGTAAAATACTTTTATTTGTCAAATGAGGACGATGCGCTCTATTAATATAAGGAATATTTTTTTACAAAAATTGTCGAGATAAATTAATTTAAATGCGGACAAATTAGTAGTACACCGATTCTTGCTCCATGAGATACTAAGAATAGATTATAAAATCCGAATTTCACTAAGGTCAGAAAGCAAAAAAAATTTCCTTGAGTTTTTGTGTTGAAAATTACCCACTAGAATAATATTATATTTATACTCTGTTCTGTATTCCATGCGTTATGAAAATGCTCGTAACTGTCATACTATCGTTGCTGTAAATATTAAATAACAACAATGCTTTGATGACTCCGAATATTTTCTTTTGCATGGAATACAGAACAGGCCTAATAAACCATTTTATTGATTTTAAATCAAATATTTGCCAGAAAAAATAGAGGTTAATTATGAAGAAATACTAGTTTAAAAAGCACTTTTAAATTTTTAGCAATAAGTTTTAGCATTTTAAATTTTATTTTAGCATTTTTTAGAAATATTTTTGACCCCATTTAGCTGCAAAATAGTTTTAGTTATGGCCTCAGTAGCTGTGTGAGCTGATTTACACTGGGAAACTTTTGTTGCCGTATGAAATAGAAATATACATATACCATTTGAATTCCTATCTCGCTCTTTTGCACTGAAAAATGAAAGCTTCGGAAACAAATGTTTCCCAGTGTAAATCAGCTCTTTGAATTCGTTGTTTGTGTGTATGTTTTTATTTTATATGAATGAGCTCACTTTTGAAAACGAAGCAATTTTAAAAGCTCCTTTTAGTAGCCAATTTTTATAATTTTTGTGATAAAATTCTGTTGGTTAAAAAAAATTTTATTAATAATATAAATTTTCGCAATCGATTTCTTGAAAGCTTATAATTTTAGTTTTTTTCTTCCTGTAAAAAATAATAAAAGTATAGTTACGTCCGTTTGCATTTAAGGTGACGATATATATTTACAAAAGTTTATAATCTGCTAATTACAATATATTAATATTTGATGATTTCTATATATTATATAATGCATGATAAATTAAAAAAAAGTAAGCTATTGACCAACTGCAGTTAAAACTTTCCATTTATTGTTTTTCTCTTTACTTTAAGGATTTTATTCCTACCTAAGACTCTGGTCTGTTTCACCACAACGAGTAAAGGTCTTTGTTACTATTTTCATTAAAATTAAGTTAATTAGTAATTCATAATTGTAAGTAGTAAATAAATATAAAATAAAATCACATAAAAGATGAAAGAAGTTTCGCACTAAATTTTAGGTATAAGATATGCTTAAGACGCATATATTTATTGACATTCCAAAATTTACTTCATCTACTTTTTAAATAAAAATTACTATACATTTTCTAATATCTATTTTGTTATTAGTTAAAAAATTGTTATGGAATTAAGCCTAGAAGCATAATAATTTAGCACGTGTTAGCAAATATTTAGGTACTACTAGAAATATCTGGCCAACTCACAACCTGCTGTATGTGTTCTATGACTCGCGTTTCTAATCAATTAAGGCTCATGTTCGAGACTTAAATGAGTAAAATTTCGAGCATCTACATGATCAATTTGTGATTGCGCACATTCTGTAAATTTTGTTATTGCTTTTTAAACAAGTCGTTTAATTGTTGGAGTCATTTTCGAGCCTTTTTTTAAGCGTACAACTGATTAATCAGTTTTTGATCATCTAAAATGGTCTTAAAAGACTCAGTTTGGTGATTTTTCCTAAAACAATCTTCCAAATGAAAGCTGGGTTACGAAAAGCATTTGTACGACCTATAATAACTTTAATTCTAAGGAAGTTTCTGTAGATATTAGAAGACCAATTTTTTAAAGAAAATTACTCACATCCGTTTTTCCTCGCAAGTGATAAAATAAAAATTGCATGAAATTTCCATGGCTGCCCTCTCTTATCTTTATAGAATAATAAAAGTTCTTTTAAGATATTCCTAGAAAATTTCAATGCTTTGAATAATAAAAGTTCTTTTAAGATATTCCTAGAAAATTTCAATGCTTTGAATATTTCAAATATTTTAAAAAGGAAACACAAGTTGTTGAAGCTTCAACATGTATGGTATAAATATGAAGTGTCTTTCGTGCAGAATTAGATAGGATATCTGTCTAGTTTTTCTTGTTAAAACATTTCAAATACTCACATCTTTGTCACCTAATCTTTCTACTCGACAATGCAGAAAACCCGTTTGGCCCACTGTTACTGTAATATTTCTCGGGACATCAAAATCAAAATATGGCAAAAAATTTGTTTGGGGCGCCGTTGTTGTAACGTCTAGCGAGAGCAAATATGATGTTGAGTACGTTGTTGTCAAGGAATCTGGAAAGAGGAATAAAACATGGATAATTATACAAAATATAGATGTATGTATGTATACACTTTCATATCGAAAAATTACATAAAACTATTATAAAGTTGTTTGCGAGCCAGAAATTATTCCAATATTATGTTTAATAAAATTTTTAATATAAAAGCAATTCGATTAGTCAACAATTGTGTAGTTTTGATTAAACGATTAATCGTACTTCCCTAATAAAAACACTAACGAAATAGTCAAAAATAAATTTTATTACGCAAGTTAATGTGACATTTTTTGTTAGACATATTTATAAGAAAGAGTGTATGTTGTATATGTATGTGCGTATATTTATGTTAATGTGTTTTTGGCGCCATACTTGCTTTAGTTTCTTCCTTTATAAATAAATCTTTTCTGTTTTCCTTATCCTTCCTTCCTTCAGTAAGTTTTTTATTGTAAAATTAGTTTAAAAAATAATAATTAAAAAATAGTTATTAAAAAAGTTACATTTTATTCATGTGCATTTTCCAAAAAAGCTAATTTTATATTAATTTACTAAAACTATTTGTTAAAGGGATATTTGTTTCCGTAGACAAAGCGCTTGTTGCATAGACCAATTCTTTGACATATTCGTCGTCTAGTTTCGGAAATATGAAATGTTTCTGAACAAAGTTATTTGATATATTAAATAAATCTTCATAAAAAATTTTAATTTTTCCACATACATAAATTAGAATAAATTTATTTGGAAAAGCCTGTGTAAGAAAACTTGTTTAGTACTGACTAGGGTATTCATTTTAATCGACTTTTCAATTGTTTGATTAATCAATTAATCGAAATTGAGGTTTTTAAATTACTCGAACAATCGAGTAAAGCTTTTATTTCGTTCGAGTTATTCGAGTTACTATATCGCTTAAAAATTGTTCGAGTTAATCGAAAACCTTTTGAATTTACTCAGTTTTTTCTCATTTTTGCTCGGAAAATTTTTTTAAATCAAGTTTTATTGCCGAAAACAGCTGATAATCTAAAATAATGCTATTTAAATGCATCCCTTTGAGAAATTTTTGCTTTGGTAAAAGTTTTATGGTCATATTTTCGTCCCACTGTATATTTTAAGGTCATTAGGATGTACTGAATATGAGAAAAAACAATTTTTTTAATTTCGACCATTATCCATTTGTGTTTTTCAATGTATACTTCTCTTTAAAGCTCCATCCAGCATGAAAGGATGGCTCGAATAAAATAATATAATGTTTTAAAGGCTATTAGATTACGCGTCCAATGATTTTCACTAATTGTTGGCATTTCAAAAGCTGATTTGTAAAGAATATAATAACAAGTCCATAGTTTTATAATATTATTATATAACCCACTCGATTTCAAATATTTTAAGCCATAATGGACCGAAATCGTACAGAAAATGAAAATAGTATAATGACAAAAAAAGAAACGAAAACACTAGCATTTAAATTTACTATCTACTAATTACTTGGTATCGAAATATTTTCTTTATTTCAAATATGTAGTTATTACTCGATGGTAATAAAAATTGTTGATTCGCCCCTATTGTTGCTGTATATATCACTTAATTCCTTAATATCTACATCAAGCGGTCCAATAGTATCTCATGATGATTGAATTGAATGACAAATGTTATCAATTTAAAATAGTTTGCCAGTTTTGGATAAGAAATCTTTAAAAAATCATTTGAAAAAAAAAGAAAATTTACATAAACTTTTTTACTCGACTTATTCGATTAATCGACTTAAATTACTCGAACAAATGTTTATTCGAAATTCGAAATTTTTATTTTCACTTAAATTTTCCGATTAATCGAGCAAACATTAATCGAGTGAACACCCTAGTACTGACACTAAAAACAGACTAAGTTTTATCTAACGGCAATAAAAATTTAATTATGGTTTACTGTTAAATTTTTATTTAATTTTAATATTTTGTAGATGAACTTTTAATATCGCATTAGCATTTAAAAAGGTTTCTCTAGCTTAAAATTTTAGCAAACCTTTGGCAAATGCTCATGACATCTGGGCTTAGCCGACCGGTGAAATGTATTAAGAAATTAAAATACCTCTGAAAAAACTAATTCAGTAGAGTTACTTGAAAAAGGTCTGAGCTGAAAACTATGTTGTGATAAAAATACTTAAATATTAAAATATGTAATAAGGTCTTCATTAAATTTTATATCCTTTAGTAGAGATTTTGTATTTAATCATATCAAACTTATTTAGTTATGCGTTTTTAATTCGAAACTTTCAATAGATGAATAATTTCTATATTTAAGGATAACGTGAACATAATAATATTTTCCCACTTACATAAAACTTTTAAATTGCTAAACTTTTTTGGAAAATATTAATTTAAGTAATCGGATAGTCCAGAACATTTACATAATTAGAAACTGTTTGAAATTCAACAAAAAACAAAGTTTTAGTGTTGTCCATGATTTTAGCAAACAAACAAAATAATTAAAACAAATTTTGAGATTTTCAATATTTTAAGGAAAAGCCTAATAACAAAATCGAAGAAAACTTTAAAAGCAAGTGAAATAGTAGCAACAATAAAATCGAAGATAGAAGGTTCTAAGTAATAAGAAAAAATTCGAACTAAAAATTTACTGAGACAGTAAAAATATTTAATAATAAATTTCATTTTAAATAAATGTTTGTTTGAAAAAATTTTTTTGTAATAACTTTTAAAGTTTATAGTCTTACTCCTAGAATGTTGATATAATTAAGGGCTATTTTGATAGCAGACTCCAATTCTTCTTTTTTCTTAATTTTGGGAATTTAGTTGGCATTTACCTTTTATTTACATATTACAAGAAACTAAAAAATATATTTTCTACTTCATATGTTATGGCTTAACTTAAACCTACAAATGAATCTAACAACAAAAAAATGTTCAAACATAAACTTTAAAACCGATATTTTATTAGGACTCCGGTTTCGGCGTTTACGCATTAACATCCACAGTTTCGGCTTCTGTTAATAGAACAGCAACCTGAAATGTACTGGGATTTTTTAAGTTAAAACAAAAGCAAAAACAAACTGCAAGATCAGACAGAAATTCTGAAACATAAACAGGCGTGATTATACTTTTTTTGTACAATAATTGCCAGATTTGGAAAAAATTTCATTTCTAAACGTTTCAAGTTTGTATTAAATATAACGAAAAATCGTTTCAAAACAAAAACCTTTTCCATAAAAATGTCAAAACGAAAAAACTTTTTAATTTACAAAATTAGGTCCTAAGTTTTTTGCCTAAATAACCAAAATTTAGACGAAAAGGAAAATGAATGTGGTATAAATTGTCAATGTAAAAAACATAAGCAGCGTTTGTATGGAATCTGATTACTGTCAGAATCAAAATAGAAATTGAAAAAAATGCTAGTGTTATAGAAATATTACAGAAATCGGTTTCTTGTTCTTGTCAGAAATATTCCGATCAGATGGTAGCTGCCAGAATTGTAGTTTTCTTTTTCTTTTATACTTTAAATTTTTTAATGTTTATGCACAACGTATATAAAATTAAATATTAAAAATATATGAAATTAAATAATAAAAAAATTTAAGTAAATTTTATGCAATACCGTTTTCGTTGCTTCCAAAAAATCTATATTAAAAATATGAAGATAATTAGTAGAAAAGCAAATAAAAATTTATTTTACTTTAAAAAAATCGTAATTCCTTTATAATTTTAGAAAATATACAAAGAAATCAAGGTTGGCAAACGGTATCATTGGAAATATAGCAGTTTCTAAACAGGGTGTCAAAAGGTCTTAAAATATGCCAACTCCAGAGTACAATATTACTGAATTTATTTAAGCATTTCAGTTACTGCGGCAACCAGAGCATACAACATTACATATATTTTGTATGCAAACATCAACTTTGTGGCATACTTTCTCCAAACACATTCATTCATTCAATAAAGCATCTGTTTCAGGGTCTAATATGCTGTGAATTATTCGGTGAACATTTTTACGAAGCATTTTTAGAATTGTTTGATTCCCAATATGTTTTCTTGATTTGTATTCACTACATAAATTCCTATACACAACATATGCAGTGCAAAACTACAATCGAAAATATTGTTTAATAAAAATTTTACAGCTTTATGAAAAAAATTTTATTTGCACTAAAACTGCAAGTATAACCGTATTCTTCCCTTTTTCCCAAAAAGTCATTTACAAAATTTTAAATGTTTAGGTAGAGCTATATCAACACGAGTTGTTATGGTTAATAAATTAATTCTAGTTTTTAATAATGTATGTAATCAGTTTTTAAAAGTTTGAAAAATTGTAAAAGACTTTTTAGAAAAAATTGGTCTTTCGTGCAAATAAAGTTTATTCTTAACGTTACACTCAAAAGGAAAATCAGTCCGTACTTAAATCCGCTTCTTAAACCAAGTACAGAACGCTTGATTCAAGAACGGATATAAATTTATAAGAAACTATTGTATCCTACCTTACAAAGGTAAATTTTTGCTTTAATTATATACATTTGCAAAATTTCTTTGAAATCTGTGAAGCGATTTCTGAGAGTAGCGTTAATGAACACAGCGGCACGAAAGTTTCATATATAAATAGCATAAAATTGAGTCCCAATATATCTCAGCAGCAAATTTGGAGTTGGAGTGTTTAAATTTATCACAAACGATGTATTTTGCATTTTGTTAGATTTCATTTACTAAATTATAATACCGGGGTAGTATACCGGTAGTAGAATTTCGGTAGCGGTATATACCGATACCGATATAACTCAAATACCGCTACCGCTGCCGATACCGAAATAAAAATAATTTGAATATCAATACCGCTACCGATACCGTTATTCGTTACGGTTGCCAACCTTGCAAAAAATAATTTTTTTAAAGAATAGTTTTAGAAAATACACCAAAAATCGTTTTTTTAAAGAAAATTTAAAAAAAATTTCGTCTGAAAACACGGTTTTGCATTTATATTCGCACAAAAAGAAACAAGTTGTAAAAATGGATACCATATTATTATAATTTTTTTTTTTTTGCTTGCAGTTCGGTAATTAGGAATCGAAAAAGAGAACTTCTTGCAATGACTATCCTATGTAAAAAGCATTGCCAAAGATCTAAAATTGCATTACTTTCGGATCGCAAACTCTACATTTTCCTCATTTCATTGGAGTGTGCTTTCCTACTATATATAAAAAATAGAATATAAGTAAATAAACAAATAGATAAATTTTGCAATAATTTATTTTCTCAACAAAAAAAATCTTTATACCATGCTCTGGGAAAACGTTAGCATCCTTCTTAACAGGTTTTAAGAAACTATGAAAATATATTAAGCCTTAATGGACATTTTTCAAAAATTAAAAACCGCTTTGAGAAACACACAAACTTATAGAGAAATTTTGAGACCAAAAGGTGAAAAGAGGTTAAGTTTAGTCTCTAAATGCTTAAAACGGCAACGCTGCTTTTTAAAATGAAACGAAACAAAACAAAACAGCTGATTAGAACATGTTTTTTGTTTATTATCGAATCAAGACAAAACCAAGACGGGTTCATAGTAGGGATGGGCAAAAATATTGATATTTTCTTAAAAATGTATCGATATATATCGTCGATATTTTTAATTTCGACATATCGATATATCGATATTTTTTTCCAAATATATCGACAGTATAATTTTCGATATTTTTTAGCTTTGGTTTTGTTTTTCGTGCAATTTTTAAAAACATTTCGTTCGGCACAGTCTTTATCAAATAGAATATTACTAACAAAATATTTTGTTTTATATATAATATTTTATCTATTCGAAAAATTAGAATTCTTTCAGTGTAGATTTGTTGATGTATGTTCCATTAAATATTGGTGGAACAGTAAGGATCTTGCAAATTAACTCTTCCCAGCTTAATTATTTATAAGAAAGGTACTTTTTTGTTTAAAAAAAATGTTGGGGCTACGTATGAATTATCATTGTTGAAAAATATCGTAATTTCGATATTTGTTATTCGATATATATTGATGCTGATCGATATTAAAAAATATATCGATATCGATATATATTTTTCACTTGCCCATCCTTAGTTCATAGCACCATTTCAAATCAGAATCGATTTTTAATTCTTAAAAATGACAATTCTGACTCTAATTCCTCAACAACCCCGACTGTCTCAGAACTTTAAGCTGTCTAAAAAACGTTTTTTTTTTTTGCCGGCTCATCAACACGAACAATTTAGTGTAGCGAAAAATTCGTTGGCATGTGTTATTTATGAAAGTTAATAAATAAAATTTTTTGAGAGTTGTTATTTTTTCACTCTCCCGAACTGGGCGATTTTCATGACCAGCCGGTTATTCATGAAAACTGTATAAAATAATTTTTTTTTCACTTAAATAGTACTAGAAGTAGATCCTGGCTTTAATACACAATTAAGGCATTTACAAATCGTTGCCTTAATATAGAAAAGTCCTACATAGCTCTTTTTTGCGAATAGATTTTTTTTACATATTTCTAATATATCGAAATACGCTAATAAGTTTTGATGTGAAGAAAATGAGTTAGGCCCTTTCTATATTAAGGTAACGATATATAATTTACATTCTTTCTGAACCTCAATAGAAATATATAAAAAATCCAATGTTGTGCTTAAGCAGCAAATTTTACAACATGAACATTTTCTGTTCTTCACTCAACAATTGCATTTTAGCTCTGACAACTAAGTTTGTGGTTTTATATACAAGTGAAAGAAATATAAATAGCATTTTGCAGGTGACATTATCATTTGTGGCTAATACATTGTTGTTGAAAATGTTAACATTTTGCAGATATACGTACATATAGATGTATGTATGTATAAATGTATTTGGGTAAGTTCATATGTATGTATATTGTATCTGTGCCCCACCTTTTTTACATACTAACAAGAATATTATAAACACCACAATAGCTTTAGCAGCAACAACAATATTAACAATAATAATATCAACAAAACTTAATTTAAAATAAACATTTTCATATTTAAATTTCAAGATCCATAAAATTAATTCTCATACATTTTCCAGGTATAAAATTTAGATTTTTACAAAAAAAAAATTCCTTCTTTAATTTAATTTCCTATTAAACATACAACTTTTTAACGCAACACGTCGTCAGCAGTAATTTTCTGTGGGTGGTTTTATCTTAAATTACTCAGCCTTTACAATGTTTTGTCCAAATTGACTTCAGTATCATGAATATCCTTAGAATTTATATTTGTTACATTTCATATTTAGCAATGAGTTGTTCATTCGGTATCTGCACAACTATTCAGTTAATTTGTGGACCAATCAATATGCAATAAATGTGTCTAAAAAACACAAAACTCAAGTAAATTTTTGTAAAGTGAAATGCATCCGATACAACAAAGTAAAGCGAAAAAGAGAAAAGAAATCAATATAAATTGTTTTCGTTAAAGAAAAAACTAGAATCTTAAGAAATTTTAAATTGTATTGAAAATAGCAAAACTAAATGAAAGAAACTTTTTAAGTAGAAAATTTTTGAGGTAGTTCAAAGTAATTTCGTATACTCGTATTGTAAACTATAAAAGATTCAAAGATGATTTTTCCTTTATGCTCGTTCTATGTTCTATGTATTTCAAGATATTTCTTCTTTCGGTGCTCTATTGTTCGCAAACAATAAAACTTTTTATGAGTGTGTGTATGTTTGTGTTTTTGTCCTGCCATAAACGAATAGAGGCAAATAAAATTTAGTTAAAATTTTTTGTGATTTGCTTTTTTGCAAAGAATTCCTAATTTTTTTATAATTTTATTAAACAATTCAAGTTTTCTTTCAACCCACAACAAAAGCTGTGGAAAGTAGCTTGGTCAGCCAGACCGTGGACCGACCAATCAGCCGAACTCTACAGCCAAACAAACCGATGAACTAAGTATTTATTCCTTCCACTGCCCGTACTGTTTTTTATGGTTTTATGTTCATATTTTTTAGTTATTCTTTATGCTTTTATTTATAATTCAACTGTGAACATTACAAGAGGTTTCGTTGTTGTGTCTTTTGGCGTTATTGGGTTTTGTCTTTCATAGAAAAAAATTAAGTAACTGAAAATATTTAAAAGAATAAACACAGTTTCACACAAGAGTGCAGCACTATTAAAAAAATTAAGTAAATAAAAATAAAAACAAATAGACACAGACATGAAGGCGTCAGTTATGCTCGTATATTTGAACGGCATAGTGCAATAACTCTGTAAGCCACATGAAATCAAAAATTGTTTTTATGTGCTTATTCCCTTGCTAAGTACCATAGCTTTGCATCCTAGAGATATTTTTGGATAAATTCTAGTATTTTGCAAATAATTATGCTGCGTATTTACAGTAGAAAAGTATAAAAACCATACAAACTTAAATTTTGTTTAAACTTAAAAATCGATTTATTTAATATTTTGCTTTTGTGTCTTATCGAGTTGTTGCAATAATCCTATCATTTGTAGAAAAAACTCTTTCATAATTGATTTTGTGTTTTCCATTTAAATTAAATAGAACTTTTATAGAGGGCAACAAAGTGTATAAGCTTTTGAAAAAGTTCTGAAATATATGTTCATTAGTGGAATAACTTTTTTTAATATGAAAATTTATTTGGATTTTGTACTATCTATTTAACCAATTACACAGCACATATGTATATATTTACTGCAATTACAAAAAATGAAAATGTATTTTTTTCTATTCAATAATAATTTCCGTATATTTTACTAAGATTAAAGTTTGTTAACTATAATACTCATTCTGTGGCATAGGAGTTCTTAGCTAATTTGGATGCATGTGGTAATGAGTTTCAATGCCCATAAATTTGTTTTTTTTTTCAATGGACGCTAGTTCTCGAGATATGCCGTTATATAAAAAATGAAAAAGTTTATAGCACTTAAATTACGATATTCGGAAATCTTTGGCAAGCCCAGATTTTTCCAAGAAAAATTTTTAAATTGTTGTTGTTATTAAAAAATCAAAACATAACAATATGTGAAATTCGGTTCTGCGCATATCACGTAATATGCATTCTTATTAATAGATAATATCTATGTACTAATAATATTATGTTTGGTAGTATTGTTCTCCAAACAATTCGGTAGTATTTTTAGTGGTTTTAATCTAAATCGCTAAAGAAATTTACAATATGGCATTAATGCAGAATCATAATAGGTAAGCAACTAACATTGACAAGTGCAAGCAAAAGAAAGCTTTCGATGTTGATTCGAATGTCAGATTTCGCTTAGGTTTTCATCCGATATCGATAAACAGGCTATTAGTTAAAAAACGTTTATATGATTTACTTCATGTTTCAGTGAAAGGTATAAAGGATTTTGTACGCCAAAGTATAGCAAACAAAAATTTGTTTCTTCTTTAAAAATCCCCTCAAACGATTCATTGCAACGTTGTGAAAATAATGCAAGCCAAGTTTCTTTTCCAATTCTTTACTTTTATAAAATGTTTAATTGCAGCAGACTTTGAACTTCTATTTTCTCAGAAAAATATATTTAAAAAATAATTACTTTTTATAATTGCTCAAAAAAAATATTGTGCAAAACAAAGAAAATCCTTTTAAATGTCTAAATCACCAACAAAATATAATACTTACATATATTTCAAGATAATTTTTCTCTCTGATGCTGATTATATTTAAATATAATATTTTATGTTAATTAATGCAAATGCGTAATTTCAAAAAAAAAATCAAATTAAGCACTGGCTGGCATTGTCTGGCCTCATTTATTCAATAAATACAGAAATTAATTTACATACATAAAAATTAGAAATTCACTTTCACGTTTTGTGGCAGACCGATATAAAATCTATACAATTTGCAATATATTTTGTATTTAATTAAGTGTAAACACGTTTTCTTAATTACTTCATCTGCCCCAACGTCATTATTAGACAAAAGACTAATGACTGCTTAGGAATAGAAGAATAGTAATGTTTTAGGTTGCAATGGAATTATATTAAATTATTTATATATAAATTAAATCAGTTACAAAGAGCAACAAAATTTATTTTTTTTCTGATACAACGACGGATAATGATATGTATTTATTATAGGCCATGATATTTTCGAAACTTATCTTATTATTATTTTTCTTTTCTTTTTAGTACAGTCTAGTTTTTTTTTAATATATTGTTTTTAATTTGTTTTGTCATTCGATTGCGTGTTTATATAGAAAAAATTATTTTTTCACTTCAAACACCAAATTCCTGAATCAAAATTAAATATGTTCAATTTAGGTCCTCCCAAAGTATATTAATATAATTTGGGTCCTACAAAGAAATTTGTAAATTCAAATGCAAAATTTTTTAATAATTGGTTTGAAAAAATTTTGATTTTTTCAATTAAACAATTTTTTCAATCAAAAATTATTTTACAGAAATTTAAAAAACAATCCAAACAATTTCAAAATTTTATCAGGTTGCCAACATTGGGAATAGGAAAGATGAAATGAAACAATAAGTCAAACAAAATTATTTACCAAGCAAAACAGAGACAACAATAAAAGCTTAAAATCAACTTTAAAAACATGTTCGTTTACAAAAAAACCTATCATAATTCTTTTCTATGTACTTCTTCGCTTAATTTTTCTAAAAAAAAAAAATAATAGTAAAAAATCCATGCTTGCGAAATGATTTTATTTTTTCCAAAAGAAGAACAAACTTCGTGTACAGTTTCAGAAAAATGTGCACAAATTAAAAAAAAAATATGTTCCTCAAAATGAATCACCATTTATACCCTCGTGTTATTGTTCGTTTTTGAAATTTAATATAAATGCGAGACATAATTCGATGCACTTATTTTTTAAAACTCTCTTGGTTTAAAATAGAATTATAAAAATTTGACCTTCTCTATGTTTTCATTTTGGCAAATGGAAAAAGTTTGCCAAACAGGAAAAAAATTACCACAGAAAAATTAACATAAAAGTTTTTATTTGTTTGTTTACCATTAGAAGCTCCCATTGTTAAAATTAGTTTTATATGTATGTGTGTGTGTATCAATAACACCCAGCGGGAAATAGAAGGAGTACGGATGCCTTCTACAAGGCCTCTCTCTGTACTCGTTCTTTTGGATGTACAAGGCCTACTCGCTCCATTCCATACTCATATCTTTTTTATGGACGTTGTCATTGCGGGGAAGGTCTTCCGTTTGCTAGTTTTGGGAGGTCTGACAAAAGACCTTCTAAAAGGTAATTTTCTAAGGAAGGTCTGCCAAAAAGCAAATGGATGGATGTAAATTTTTTTAATCTCGGTATTTTTATAGCGGCTTCTTTATTTTTGATTAATGTATTTTTTTTATTTCAAATTACATATTTCCTTTCATTTAAAGAAATTTGAGATGAATAGTATCACCGGAATAAGTGCCGTTTTCGTTCGTCATCAGTGAAAATCGGATGCCAATATACACTCATCTGTTGTACGTCCGTTGTTTTCAGTCATACGCATTTTTAGTTTTTTACTAGTTATTTTTTTATCATGTGAACAAAATAATATAAAAATGTATGAAATTTATTTGAGATAGTCTCAGAAATTGATTATTAGAAAATTTTTTGTTTTGTTGCAAGTTTTTAGCCATTCTATAGTAGTTAGCATTAGCACCAACGAAGTGTAGGCATATATCTGTACCTCAGAAGTAAACTGCACTATGTAATTTTAGTCAACTTTTCAGTACGCAAGTTTTAATATTGTAAAATACACTTAACAGCATTGAAAATTATACTTTATTGCTTCAGCTATCTGTCATTAGTTGTGAAGTCATTAATATACGTTTTAGGTCATTCCCGGATACGTATCGATGAGCTGAATTCAAAAATGGCACAATGTCGACATAGTACAGTTTACCTCCGTAAGTAATACCTAAAAACCTACAACAAATAAATTGTTTCTTCGAAATATGTAAATTTTTAAAGAAATTTCAGGAGACATAAAACCTTAATACAAATTAATTGGAATTTTGCATTGCGTACTGTATTCAACCTTTCAAACCCCTTCATTTGATATCCATATTGAGGTGTTTGTAAGCTAATCAATTTCGCCATTTTGTGGTCGTGGCCATCTTTGATTTACAACAATACTGAATGCACATAATCGTATTGTCATCATATCAATCGGTCAACACAAAGAGAGTAAATTCACAATAACTAGATTTGACCCAAACAAGACACAAACAATGCAAACTTAATCTGGTATGTGATGGATCGCTCGATTTGAATCGGCGCCGAATTCAATAACAAATTGTACTGAAAGGTGAGCTTTTTTACGCATTTTATTAATTTGTATTGAAAGGTATATTCTAATAAATATTCTAAGTCTTAAAAACAATAAAAGGGCTAAATATTTAAGTCATCTTTCAGCAGAATTTGTTTATGAAAGCGGCACCAATTTCTAATGGAACGATTTTCATAACATACTAGAATATTACTTCTTATGAGAATGTTTGTCATTTATAAAGTAAATTTTTGATGTACAAAACAAATTTCTTTTGCTTTGGCAAAAAAAAATGCTACTCCTTTCTCTTCTCCCTTCTCATGGAATGTGTATCTTATCTTTTATACGAAAAAACAGAGGACCTCTGCAAGGCATTCTTTAGCAGTTAGATTCAAATGGTAATTGAATAAAAAGAAGGTCTAAGCAGGCCTATAATAAGGTCTGAAGTAAGAAGGTATTCTGAGTTTTCCCGCTGGGTAATACAATCAGCATGAACGGAGATGCATGCATATGAAAAATAATTAAGTGAATTAATGTTTATGACATATTCAAACTGAACTTTATTTAGTTATGCTGAAATAAAAATGGAATAACGAATTAAATTATTATTTAAATGCAATAAATAACGCATGCCAACAAAATTGAGTATTTTTTGTGCAGCCTGGGGTTACTCAAGCAATTTGGATACACATAGTACTGAGCTTCAGTTCCTTTAAATTACTTTTTTGAATGAACTCTGGTTCTCGAGACTTGCCG
Source organism: Panzeria rudis (assembly GCA_956483635.1). NCBI lineage: Eukaryota > Metazoa > Arthropoda > Insecta > Diptera > Tachinidae > Panzeria > Panzeria rudis. The sequence continues at coordinate 152,166,662 of OY101450.1, forward strand.
TTATATAGAAAATTAAGTAGGCTGCATCACACAGTTTTCTATAACTCGAGAACTAAGCGTTCGATTAAATAAAGTACAATATTTGAGTCAATTAATTACCCTAACTTTATTCTGAATAAAATCAAAGTTTGTGAATTAATTTAAATAAAATTTGGCTCATTTTATTTTTAACATTTGTAGGTATAACATTTAAGAATAAAATTTAAGATTTTATTCATGTTAGATTTTTTGTGTTTTTTTTTATAAAGAATAATAACGGCTTTGCCAAGCATTGTTGAGTAAAGTTGTATTCTTTCATGTGATGGAAAACATCGCCAAATTATTCAATTGATTCCAAATACGTACCAAAATTCATTTAAAAAAATATTTAAAAAAATACAAATATAGAAAAATGTTTTAGTGATGTACACACAATCAAAACAAATCAAAAAAGTTCGATATTCAAATACTCATTTCATTCGAATAAAATAAATTATAATTTATAAGAATTGAAGCTCAATACTAAGTGTATCCAAATTGACTGAGAAACTCTAGGCTACAAAAGTAAGTTGACTTGCTTAATAGACCAGTTTCATTGGCCGAATTTTTTAATAATAATATTTTATTTTCTTAGTATTTTTTTGGAAAATTATAAATAATATAAACTCAAAACGCAAGTAAAGGTAGGGTACTAAAAAGGTAGTGTGCCAGATTATTAGTATAATGGTTCTAGTTTCGATTATTCCCTAATACCAAGTCATGGTCTTTTTAACAATTTTCAATAAAATTCAGTTGTAGTATATCTTGGAATTGAATTTGTAAATGGGGGTGTCACAAAGAAAAAAAATTTTCTCACCCAAATTTTCCTCGAAACCAACCAAAATCAAAACCTATCGCTTCGTTTGATTTTCTTAAATTGCCTTTATGTTGACATTTATGGAAAGAACATTTGGTTAGAAAATGCATATAGTTCAAAATAGAAAATAAATATGTATTAAATTACAAAAAAGACATAAACGAGCTAAGCGTACAAACAATATCATTATCTCTTAGCAGCAGAATGCTCTAGAATATGAAAACTTGGAGTAAATTATCATCAGAGATGGGGAATTTCGTAATAACCAAAATTTAACTTGTAAATGAACATAAGAAGCTACATTGCCTCTCATATCCTATTTCATTAAATAAATTTGTTAAATAGTTGATATTCCTACTCACTACACAGAAAAAAATATCATCAAACTTCAGCTAACAATTCGAATTGTTAATATTTCATTTAAATTCAAAAATATATTTAGTTAATATAATAAATTAAGTTGTTCATACGACAAACATGGCAATTTTTCCAACAAACTGAACTAACAAGATTTTTCGCTATGTTTAGCCTGGTATGCAGTTCTGCCTGAATTCCAGGTTCGAAAATTTTGCATTTATTTCTACACGGAAAAATCTTTGTGTAGAGAAATATGTTTTCATTTACGCAAATTCACTTAAATTTATTAATTTTAACGTGCAAAACATATTGTGTAAATGATCACATATTAACCATTTTCAGTCAATTTAGTTGATATTCCGGCTAGTATTGTAGTAAACGGCACTGAACTAATTCGATGCACCTGGATCTAAGGCCTATCACATAGTATCTATAAAATATTAATTGTCTCACTTCAATGAGACAGCCATGCCACTCGGGAACCTATTTCATAACTATATTCAAATATTAACTCCAGCTTAACTGGTATTTATAACATTGAAATATAAGCTCCCCTGTGGTCGAGTGGGTAGTGTACTAGCCTGTCATGCCGAAGGTTCTTGGTTCGAATCCCATCAAAGACACCGCTTAAAAATAAAATATAATTTCTAGTTGGATTTGTAACAATAAAAAAATAAATTAATCGATAATTACAGCTGAATTTTGGAATAATATTTATATATTATTCGACACCGATTAGAGGACTCCATAAGATAGTTCAGAGACAAGTTATAAGGTGCATACAAAGTATCAATTAACCCCATCCTAGGCCATCCCTATGTAAAAGTGTCTGGTGCGCTTCATAGGAAGTGTTAGAACCCGGACTGGTCCCTACCACCTGGGGACCGGTCACGTGACTTGTTTTGTGCCAGTTCTATTTACCGTAGGGTTCATTTTTGTTTCAGTTGACGGAAAAAAATCTCCATTAATTGATATAACATCCCTGTAATAGACAAAACTTGTGTTGCCTGAAAATTTTTAGAACCAGAACTTCAGTTCGTTTTTTTACACATACTTCTTATGGCAGCCTGAAATTCAGGCAGAACTGCATACTGCACTTATGGCGCAACAATTCAACAATTTTTGAATATTTTTTACTTAAAAATGTTAACAAAAGTTTTTTTTTCAAACTTGTGAAAAAATTAACAATCATCATTATTGATATAACAAATTTAAATTTTTCTAGTCAATTAAATTACTCAACAAAATTATTTGGTAAATTATATCATAACGGAATGCACGCACACATATGGAAGAAACATAAGAAATCAAGTTTTATGTGTATTGATTATTTGCGTATTTAATAACGTAGCTGAAAGGTAAGTACGTTTGTCTATTAGTCCAGAGGTCGCCGATTCAACTCCACCCAAAGACATTTCGTCTTTTTCGCAGAAAAGCAAAAAGTCATTTCGAGTGTTGTGGTTGCGTATAAAAAAATATTGTTAATATAACAATTTGTCGGCAAATTCAAAAATTCACATTGTTAATATAACAATAAATTGAATTGAAATAACTTTGAAATCTAACAAAAAAAAACTGTTAAAAATATTTCTTAGCAAATTATTCGTTGATATATTTAACTGAAAATATTTTTCTGATTTTCCGTTAACTTACAATTTCCTAATTGTATGTACAAAAATCGTTGTACGTTCAAAATTAACCAATTATTTAATTGATATAACAAAAAAAAATTAATTGTGTTTACAAATCTTTTTTTTTCTGTATAGTATCTACCTTGACAAGTGCTAAAAATGAACAATGAACAATAATATTCCTTTCTCAATAAAAGTTTGAATGTATCTTAATTCAAATATTTAACTCAAGCCAAATATTTAACTTAAGTCATACATAAAAAAAACTTCAGAAAAATGTAAGTGCAATTTTTTTCATATCGACTTTGACTTTTGTAAAGACAAATCAATGGCTCGTGATGTAGGCTATGTTATGTAGTTTATATTTTAGTGTGATTTTTTAAAGTCAGCTGTTTAGGATTGGCTCAAAACTACTTGTCGAAATCGGTCGGAGCTCATCAAACCTTTTCAAAACAATCGTTTTGAACGCGATCATTTTCTACCACATACCTGATTGTTTTTTATAAAATTTAAATAAACAAAACTTTACGATTGGTAGTTTCCTTATTAAATTAACCCAGCAAAAATAAATTTGATATAAGCAAGCAGTAAGATTAACTACACAGAAAAAATTATGATAGCTTTTTTTTTAAGCAAACATGTTTTTGAAACTGATTTTAAATCTTTATTATTGTCTCTATTTAGTTTGATAAATAATTTTGTTTGACTTATTATTTCATTTCATTTACCTACCGCCAATGTTGGCAACCTGATAAGATTATGAAATTCTTTGATTTATTTTTTAAATTTATCTAAAACATTTTTTGATTGAAACAATTTGTTTATTGAAAAAATCAGAATGTTTTTTTTCAAACAAATTATTAAAAATTTTTGCATTTCAATTTACAAATTTCTTTATAGGACCTAAATTGAACAAAATTACATTTGATTCAGGGAATTTGGTATTTGAAGTGAAAAATTAGTTTTTTTCTGTGTAAAAGGTCTTCAGAGATGCGCAAAAGCACATATTGCATCCCCTCTGCCTTATGAGGATGCAATAACGCAAGCTAGTGAAAAAATTTACCACACACATGACGAAGTTAGTCGACTATTTACGTTTTTTCGGGTTTTGAAGCACTTTTTTATAAATAAATATGGATGCGAGTGTTAATTTTACTTCGAAATTTAATTTTTCGTAATATAATCATTTATTCTGAGATCGTGGGATCGATTCATGATTTCATACGCGAACAAAAAGTGTTTGATAAAAGTAAATTGTAATGGAAAATAAAAAATTAGTGCGAGTGTAAGCAAAATTGTGATATGAAGAATACCCAGCAAAAAATTTGCTTACTGGTAGGCAAAAAATTATATGAAGATTCAAGTCGTAACTACTTACAATTTGACTCGATAACTACTTATTTTTATTTGAGAAGTCCAAAAAATAAGGGGTACCCCTTACAAATATATTTACATTGTCACAGCAATTAAATAGTTATTATTTGACTTCCTTGAAGCTAAAAAATAAGTGGTCAAATAAACAAATAAACAAATAAAAAAAATTTTATAAATATTGTATTTTGTGCTCGTACAGATTTGAAGACAAATACTTTACCCACTCAGCTATTGGTGACTTATAAGTTTAAGCGACAAAAATTAGTTTTCATATACAAACACATGTTGACTTAAAAAGTGGTTGTCTACTAATTTTATTAATACATAACAACAAATTATAGCTATATTCAAATAATGAGCAAAATACGTACTACTTTTGTCAAAAATTAAGTAGTAGTTCGAATTTGAAGCATAGTAATAAGATAATTAAGTACCACTCATTAATTTGTGGGACATCTCATAGAAAAATCATGTAATCCCGAAGCAGGTTGGTCTCTCTCCCTTATAAACCTGCTTTCGGTAGACGGATATTTTTGCTGGGAAACAAATGCAGGAACATATGCATAGTGCAACATTCTAATGGTCGGTATAAATAGTCTCTAGATGTTTATTTCAGAATATTATGACAGTGAAACAATCACTCGTAAATTTTGTATTTTTATAAATATTTTATTTTACTACTTTAGCTGCGTGACTGTGTCAACTATTTTCTACAACCCGAACCACAATTGAATGTAATTTTATTATCTTGATCTGAAATACAAATCTAGACATGAATGTAAATTGATGTTGGTACGAATGTGCTTGCAAAAAAGTTAGCTTTAGCTTTTAGCATTTCACATCCATCTGATAATACAAGTGAGTGAAAATTGTTTTTCTGTCGTTGGTTGGGCTTAGCTCAAAATTAGTCAATAAAAGTTGTCGCAAACACACACTTAAATGTTAGATATGTTAGTTATTGGTTAGTCCAATTGGCGAAATGATTGTTTATTACATTGTTTTATACATTTCGTGTGATATTTTTTTTTTGGTATTTATTTGTGACAGCAGTAGAAGAAACTTTATAAAATGTATGAGTATGTCACGATATTAACGAAAGTATCTATTAATAATTTTTCAAGTTTTTTATTTGGTGTCTAGTAGCGTTTTCAGCGAAATTTTAATGCAATTTCTTTACCTAAATGTTAGATCAGTTAGATCAGTAAATGTTAGATCAGTTATGTGTAGTGTACGACCGAAGTAAATTTTCGGCAACTTCGGCTTCGGCCAACTTTAAAAAATTCGGCCAAACTCAAACATAGGTTAGAAAAATTTGGACCAAGTCATCTTTCAAAATAAATTTACTAAAAGGGAACAAAAGAATACGGTGGCAAAGACACAGATTCACCAGGATACATCCAGAAAAGATGTGATATCTTCCAAACGGCTGGACCGATGTTTTTCTTAGTTAAGAACACTATCGATCAAGAAACCGTTCAAACATAAAAACTAAATCAAAATTGGTCCAGCAGACACACATTTCAAATTTATAACATCCCTCTTTTTTGGTTTGCATATCAAGATTTTAATTTTGTAATTATTTTTGTTAAAATAGTATTTTAAAAATAGGACACAATTTATATATGTGTATACGCCAAGTTAGCAGAGCTCAAAAACATGCTTAAAATCAAAAATGTTTCTATCTGTGCAGTATAAACAATTTGACTTATCCCAAATATTTTATATAACTTTTATTTTTAAGTTCTAACTTCACATTAATCAAACTGCGTCATTATTAAAAAGGACTTGGTGTTTTTTACTTCGCAGATTACTTACTGGAATTTACCCATCGATAAAGAAAACAAACGCTGATTCCAACAATATAAAAAATGCATTTTGAAAAAATATGTTACTTAGTGTATTTTACCTCTTACCTACGGATATTTGTATAACATACCCCACTCCCCCCAACCCCTCGGCGACGACACATCAACACGACAGCAAAAATTGACACTTGTCTACTTATTGTCGGCAACAGTCATACTTTTTAATAATCATGAATAACAACTTTGCTCTGCATGGACGAATCTTAACTTCATTTTTTATGAGCAAACTTAATGTTTAAGAGTTTGCAAAATAGTCAAAGAACTAAATCGTATTTGTGCGTATAAATGGCTTGAATTGATTCATAATAATTTATCGCATTTTATTTGTGTATTATTGGAATAGCATGTGCTTTATTCTGTTAGCATGTGTTTATGTTCTAGCAGAGGGCTTTGGTGTATTATTATGGATATATCAAGCAATCAATAAATATTTGTAAGGAGATTTAAGTCAGAATTGATTTAGACACGAACAATTTTTATTAAGTTGAGTGAAGAAAACAGTAAATGTCAAAAATTAATACATAGTTTCTCAGTTCAGTATATTTTACAAAATTATTGATTACAGCACCTCTTGTCCCATTAACACAAAGAAGAAATTCAGTCGCCACAAATATTTTTTGAAAGGTAACAAACAGTACATACGTCATGAAGCTAAAATAATATTTTTATTAACTTTTTCTTGTATATTTTTTCATTGCTTTGAGTCTTCATACTGATCTGATGCTCTCAAACTTAACAAATAGCCAACCTTGGTCGTATTATATGTCAGAAGTTAATTTTCTTTGTCTTCGACAATTTCCTCCATTCGTTATATGGGAACAAACACCCAATTCATACGCTAATTTAAAAATCACGTTTTATTTTTAATTCTGTCTTGAGTATAATTTTTAATTTATAAATATCAGTAATGTTTTCATATGGAATGTACATTCCTACGATCCATACTTCATGTTTAGGTCAAAACTGTAAACTGTCTTCGTGTGGCTACATTAAAAAACTAAGTATGTAGAAGTGTAAAATCAATTCAATCCCAAATGAATTTTATTCCATTAAATTTTTTTTTATGTGAATAATCCCTGAATTACAGATGAAAATGAATGAGAATTTACAAACTACAATGGTGACTAAATACATACACTAAGATACAAATTTATACATACATAAGTATGTATGGACACATAACTAAGTCAGATTTTTCGTAACAAAAAAAAAAAGTTCCAATAAATCCTAATAACAGAAGATAAGAACTTAAGCATGTCTATGCCAACACATCACAAAATAAAAATAAATAAAGTAGAACAATAAAAACAACTTTGGTTGTAAAATACAAATAAAATAAATAAAAATGGCGACATGACTTTAGTCATTTTCCTTTTATCGAGAATATGAAACAACAACAAAAACACATACAAAAATAACAATTTTCAAAATGAAAAAGTAATGAAGAAAGTAAAACTCGTAAATAGGAAGTAAAAGACGAAAGCGAAAAAATACACCCTGCCGTTATTCCATAACAATTTCTGTTCAAGTGTCAACTTTTGTTTGGAAATTTTACGCACGACAGCACAAGAAACTAAAATCATTAAGGACCTCTTAGTAAATAAACAAATGAAACTCAAACCTGCATGGTTTGTTTCAGTTTACTTTTGTTTTTCTATGAGTTTTAATTTCACAGCCCATCTTGTAAGAAAAACAAACTTGAAGGTGTTTTCTATTAAACAAAATAGTTTATTTTATTTGTAAGCTCCTTCTAAGATAATAGAATGTGTGTTTTCTAGTATTTTACAAGAAAAGTTTGGTTACATATCGATTACAGTGTGTTACAAAAAAGTAAATAAACTAATAATGAGATACTTTGAAAACTACCTGTTTGTTATAGACTATAGGCCTACATACTTGAGATAAGTCTTAGAATATGTATATGAATATATGAAAAGTTTTATGTTTGCCAATATTTCGTGGTAATATCAAAAAAAATTGATTTGCTCAACTTTGGCGACTTTTTGCAACTCTTTGGTTGAAACTATATTTCTTTTTCTATAAAAGCGAATTTAAGAAGCCTTAAATTCTAAAAATCAGTTTAAAATTAGTGAATATAAATTTCTTTAAGATAAACTTCAATGTGAAATAGTAAATACAAAATATTATAAAAATTTTCATTTGCGTTTTAGAATACAAGAGTTTTAGTTTATTCCCCTTTTTTATTTAAGTTAGAATATATAAAAACTTTTAAAAGCGATTGAGATTTATAACAGTTACAAGATACGCAAAGCTTTCCTCAAGCGACGTGTTTAGTTTTGGCCCACTGTAGCACAGTCCAAATTTCATTCTCTGTAAAGGAATTCAATGAAATAGTAAATATTTTGTCTTGGAACGGAGCTACAAAAAAATTTGTATATATAGACAAAAATATCTCAACAATTTCGTAAATCAAAGATAAAGATTCACTGGATTTTCTAAAAAATTTCAAACAATATTTTTGTCTGAATTTATAAAACAATTATTCTAAAAATACTAACAAATATTAAACAAAATAGTTTACTTAAGCCGAATAATCATAACTTCCTATTTATACAAAATAGTTTACTTAATCAAACAAAAATATTTACTGCATTTTTTGTAATATATCAGACAAAATTTTTGTCTGTGTCATTATCATCATGCATTAAGCATTTATGAAATTTCACTTTGTTAAATCATATAGATCATCATATGAAATCCAGCATAACGTATAAACTATTATTTTATTAACAGCCTAACCCACGATGACGATCGACAACTCGATCGACAACTCGATCGATTGACGACAAGTCACTCATTATAGTTCGTTTGAGCCACCCTCTAACTATCGACTTGTCGGTCGTCAAGCTTTACGTTGTTCACGTAATGCATTTACTCATTGTCAAATTGACATATTGCCACCACATCAAACGCTACTTTGAAAACAAAAAGCGCTGAAATGTGAAAAGTGTACCATAAAAAATGCAACTCTATGCTAATTAAAGTTACTACAAATGTAAACAAAAGACTTACTTACATATGTATGTATGTATGTTTAATATTGTGACACAATAAAAAAAAACATTTCTTTATGTGATTTATAAACATATTTTTTTTTGAAACCGGTTACGCCACACATTACGACGCACAGAATCCTTAGCATCTCAGTTAAATTCAATTGTCCCAAATGCTACTTCAGCAGCATCTGGTGCTGTTTTAGGCACAAGCTCCATTGGTGCCATTTCGGAAGCATCATCAGCTTCAACCTCCCAATTATCAACACCTGTTAAAAAGAAAAAGCCCGCTCGCGATCCTGCTGAAATTAAACGTAGTAATTTGTTAAATATTTGTAAATTGGTGCTAAAAGAATTACTCGAACAATCGGTGCGCTATGGACGTATGTTGTATTCTGATCATTTGCCTTTGAAACACTTCTTTATTGTTATTGAACACGTTTTGCGTTGAGACCTATTGTGCTGAATCTCACGATATAACAGCAAGTGTTCGTGGTTTACCAACTCTTCGTATTGCTTTGAAGCTCTTCTAGAGCATAGGGAAGATGATTTATACGAATATTATAAGCCACGCGCTTTAATGATGACCGATGAGATTGTCATCATTATGGATATTTTAGTTGGTCTTAATGTTTTCGACTGTAATTTGTGTGTTAAAGAGGAGCATCTCGATTTCCAACAAGGTGTAATAGATTTTTATCTTTTTTCCGTTTTGGACCAACATAATTATATAGCAGAATTAAACAGACATTTAAACGCAAACGTATCAAATTTACAAGCCAAAGTTAAATTGATTTATCTATTGCTCGAAATAGTTTATTAGCTTTTCAGGCAGAAAATCAAGCAATGAGGCAAAAATCTCAAATAAATTCTGGGCCACCTTCAATCAACTCAAACTAAACCTCCAGCTTCATTCTTTTCGGTTATAAAACTTCTAGAAGTAATTTTTTTAACTTTATTTTATTATTATGTATTGTTATTATTATTATTTAAGTTTATTTTATTATTATTAATAAATTGATAAAATTGAAACAATTCATTGCTTTACTTTTTTATTTGTCGACATCAACAACACAAGTGACTGATTTTGACATTTCTCGTCGCTTGACTTTTCTTATTAGGTACCAAATTTGTATGAAAACTATTACGTTGCCGATCGCTTGCATCGTCGATCGACTTGTCGTGCTGAGAGTTTTTACTAGGCCGCAAATCAGCTGTTTGTCGTTGAAAATGCAAGCGAGCGATAGTGGTCGACATCTTGGGTTAGGCTGTAAATTTCAAGCACCCAATCAGTTTTTATACAAAATGTTTATTAACTAATCCAATATTACTTTACGGACACTGATAGCGTTGCTCAGAATTATAGATATTTAATTTCAAAATAACATAATAATAATAATAATAATAATAATAATAATAATAATAATAATAGATGAAGGATGTTTCTTTGCACTTGCAATGTTAGTTTATTTGTTAGCTAGTTCCACTATACCTATTCTTATGCAAGTTTCTATACACATTGGGCAGGGCCAATTCATATAAAAGTTTAATGTTACGAGTATTAGAAATATTGGCAAGCTATTTATTTACATTTGTTTTATTTTAATTAAATTGTAGTTTAATTTGTTTTATGATACATCAGTGTGATTTTCTGAATTCTTTGTTTTTGTTTTACTGAACCATTTATGAAATGAATGTGTGCGACCGACCAATTGCGTTTTTAAGAAAACAAATCAAAAATGTTTGGAGTTGGTTGATTCGTGATTTCGACTAATTTGTGTGCGTGTACGCATTTGTGAAGGAATTTCTATGTTCGTAAATGTTCTGATGTAAATGTTGGAAATTTTATTATTCAGTGCATGTTTGCAAAAGCAAAACAAACAAAATACGATATATTAAAAGAAAATTAACAACAAATATATTTTTCTATTAAATGGTTTAATAAAAATGAGAACGTGATTTAATATTTTTCGAGAGTCTACATTCAAAATGTGCTAACTCTTGTTTTGGAGAAAACGAGTTTTTGATGGCAAATAATGAATTAACGTGCTCCACACGTTTATTGAAAATTTCAGAGCAAACTGTTAAGAAGTCTTTCGAATTTCGAATACATTTTTACAATAATCCCATCTCAAAGTATATATTCTTTTAGAGAAAATAAGTGCTAACTGCAACAGTAATTTAACAACATTTTTGTATTGGGTCAAACTATTTAAGATTTACATCAAGACTTCTTAAATGGAACATACTAAACATAAATATATTACAAACTAAGATATCGAGCAGCGAGCTTTTAACATATGATCATTCAAATTTGTGAAAACTTTTTGAATGGAAACTTTTAGTCTTTCATTTGAGGTACGATTTGTGCAAACCGGCTGTAAAATTAGATCAATTTATTCATCAGTTATAATGGGTGATTTTATAAGAACTATCGGAAAGTAAAATAAAAAAAAACACATAAAATTCAGAAAAATGCATGAAATATTTATTTGGATCGATAGTTGGGTCGATATAATTTAATGTTTGAAGATTATTTCATGCAAATGTTGGCCGCGGCTGCGCCTCAAATGGTCCATCCGCTTAGTCCAATTTTGGCATACTCTTTCCAACATTTCGGCCGGTATCTCACGAATAATGTTGGCAATGTTGGCTTCCAGTGCGTCAATCGAAGCGGGCTTGTCGCTATAGACATTAGCCTTAACATAGCCCCACAAAAAATAGTCTAGAGGCGTTAAATCGCACGATCTGGGCGGCCAATTGACTGGTCCCAAGCGTGAAATAAACTGTTCACCGAACTCCCCTCTCAATTGGTCCATTGTTTCGCGTGCTGTTTGGCATGTGGCACCGTCTTGTTGAAACCACATGTCATGCAAGTCAAGCTCTTCCATTTTGGGCAGAAAAAAGTTTGTTATCATCGCACGGTAGCGCTCACCATTCACAGTAACGTTGTGATTCGCATCGTCTTTGAAGAAATACGGCCCAATGATGCCGCCAGCCCATAATCCGCACCAAACGGTTGTTTTTTGTGGATGCATTGGTAGCTCTTGCAATGCTTCTGGCTGCTCTTCACTCCAAATACGGCAGTTTTGCTTGTTCACGTATCCATTCAACCAGAAATGAGCCTCGTCGCTGAACACAATTCTTCGATAAAAAAGTGGATCTTCATCTAACTTTTCAAGAGCCCATTCACCAAAAATTTGGCAAGCGTTGTTCGTTTGTAAGACGATTCATGATTAAATTATAGACCAAACTGAAGATGTTTGACAGTGACACAAGATACAAAACGTGCGTGAGCTGTCAAAACTAGTGTTGCCAAAAAGATAATAGCAAAAAAATCACTCGTTATTACTAAATTTTCAAAAATGGTCAAACTTGAACCGCAATAGCTCACGTTGTGTGCACAATTTCTAATAACTACAGACTCAACATTGATCACAGAAATGGGAAATATTCGTTTGAAATATTTTAATGATATTAATTAATGATAATAGAACAAAATATGCCAACTCCGAAGAAATAATCTATCTAAAAAATTATACGCAAACAAGTGCAAAAAATTATGTTTTTACAAAGTTATAATTTAGTAATAATATTTTAACAATCTTATGGAAAGTACTTTTTCTATTTTTACAATAATAAGCGAAATAACTAGTTTTATCGCTCACATGAGACGTTAGGTTTTTTGAGTTGGCATTTATTGAATATAGGCTCTCAATATGAAACGAGAACTTGATATTTGAAACGTATGTATGTATGCATGTAGGTATGTACGTACGTATGTATATATCTAGTATTCATACATGGTTATTAACAATGAAATTTTTTCGGACGCCCAAAAAATCCTTTCCTTTTGATGAAGAAATTATGTAAGTTAATTTTTTTTTTGTTTCTTAGAACAAAAAGAACACTTGCCGCAAGCCAATCTGAATTTATTTATCTTCATTATATAAAGTTGATGAGTTTACTATTGAGATATGTATCTACATAAATATGAATTTTATGAAAAAATCATGTGAGACCTTTTTGTAAAGAATTTCATTTCCTACAAAATTTGTTTCAAACTCGTCTACCTAAAGAGATATTTTGAAAGAAAACTACGATGATAGACTTAGATCGGCTTGCGGTACGTGTTCTTTTTGTTTAAAAAACAAAAAATATTAACTTACATTATTTTTTCCCCAAAAGGAATGTTTTCTTGTGGCGTCCGAAAAAATTTAATTCTTATCGACCACTCTAATGAATACTATACAAATAAATTTTTTTAAATATCAAATCCATACATAAGAACCTATGGTGAAAATTGGATCCGACTCCACAGATTACTTTCTAAATGTATTTGCATCAGATAATTGTGTTGCAGTTTTAGTTAAAATTTGCTGCCCAGCACACTTTTTTTATTTAATAATTTAAATAATTGAAACAAGTGTCAATTTTTCGCAAAGCATTACTCAAATTTAAAAAGAATAAATGTAAAAGGAAATATATAAAATTATTTTATTCAAGTTATTAAAAGTATCGTAAGTCGTAGTAAATATTTGAGGAAATAAATGACCTCACGAAAAAAGTAAACATTTTTAAACGACGTTTTCAATATGTTCCACGAGCACTTATTTTATATAAAATTATTTATATTTGCAAAAAATAGTAGCTACGTTTATTCTTCTAATCTGACTATGCCTCAGGCCAAATATCATCTTTCATTTATGACAATATTCCTGCTAATTAAGCAAATAAATGGATGACAGTATATTATTGTTGGTAATTCCATGTTACTCTCACAAACCATAAACAAAAAATTATAAATGCGTTATGAACTGATACTAAAATGTTTGAAATATTCGCACAATTTCTATGGAAAGAGAAACGCCTGCATCTAAACATTATCGTTAAATATAAACAGCTATTTTCTCATGATACTTAAGAAACATATCGCACTTGTTCAGCGAAAGGGGGTCAACTCAAAAAATAAAACAATTTAGTACAAAAAAGACTCCAAGCCTAACGGTTGAAGTTCTACTGATGAATTGGCTCAAGAACAATAAAAATTCAAACATAGAGTAGACTGGGAACTAGCAGGGACTTATTTTGGTATGTGACAATATTCTGCATACAAAACTCATTGATGAAATGACAACATATCGCTCATTTACTTCGCTAATGCCATAACTCAAAAAACGAGATTTTTGAGTTAATAATTCCGAATTAATCATCATATGTATCGTTCTCTGTATTGAGAGAAGAACATGGAAACTCCATGTGTATGAAAAGTTTCATAAGAATCGGTACAGGGGAACTCGTAAGAAAAGCCGTCGCAAGATTTGTCATTTACAAGCAAACTAACATTGCAAGCAGTGTTGCCAGGAGCTGGAGGAAAAAAGAAGCCAAGTCGGAATTTTTAAAACGTTATAAAAGGCTATATCGCTCAAAAATAAAAGCTAAAAAGAGGCTAAATATTTTTATTGAAAACTCAATGTTTTCCTCATTACTTAAGGCAGGGGTTGTCACCGCTTGTTGGATTGCGGACACTTTTTGAACTTTCCTGCTTCTATGCGGATAATCTATTATTTTGAATTTTTAATATGATGTAGACATTTAAATTTATAATTAATTTTAATTATAATTTGATATACAAAATTAGTTTTCTATTTTTTGAGCTCATTATCGTAAAAGTTAAAATAATTAACACAATCAAAGCAGATTTTAATAGGATAAATTTCCAATACAAACATGGGTAGAACAGAAGTAACTTGCAACTTTTCGGAGACCATCATATCTTTTCTTATGAGTTCGTTTGAATATTAGTTGAGTTCTACTCGTGTTGATGAGGAAAATGTAGTTTTTTCCTTCAAGAGCTCAAAAAATTTTCTTAAATTATTTCCTGATTTTACATGTTTATAAATAAGTTCTTTCTTCATAAAATAAAATTTTTGTTTGACTAAATTTACAAGACGAAATATTTTTGAAATCTGTTCATGAAACTTTTCTTATTTGCCAATAGGATGATAGGTAGGGCAAACTATGTGAAAAAACTGGTATTAATAGACATTTCAGATGGATTTTCATAACAAAATATGTTTATGAACGAAAAATTCATGAAATATTTCATCGGGCAAAAAATTAACGACTTAAAAGTTCTTGGGAATAAAACAAATGCAGTTTTATAAAAACCAAGATAAAACACAATCGTTAAACGATAACGGTCATATGCATAAAAAAAATTTGGCATGAACTTAGCATAAGTGACGGTCTTAACATACAATTTGACATTAAATTCACAGTAGATTGCAGTTTTGACTCAAGACTATATTCTATGGTGATGCCAAATTATTTGGAAAATCTCGTTAAGATCTATTTTAATTGCGCTTTTTATTATACTACCTTCTTCCCAATCTCTTTTTATGCATTTGGTTCTAAACTTTCATTGAATAAAATGTTATTTTTTCGTAAAATGAAATGTAATAACTTTTTTAACAATGTTTTCAAGACCTCTTCGCGCAACCCCTAAGAATGTTGCAACCGATTTGAGAGCCATTGATTTAAATGGGTATAAGAATCATATTAGTATCATTTTATATAGAAAAATGTCCACTTTAACGAAAAATATTCATTTTTTGCAAAAGTTTACATTAAATAAAAAATAAATGTTCACATTGTAAAAAAATTTGCCTTTTTGAGGCTAAATTATTAATAAAAAAAAGGGTAAAATAAAGGCACGAAGCTTAAACACAAATTTCGAGGCAAAAAGACAAAATAAAAGGGTAAACTCTGACTGCAAGTTAAATAAAAGGTTTTAAAATTAGTTATCCTTTCCTTTGCTTTATTTGATAAGAATATATCGTGACTTTAATATACAAATGAATTATCTAACAACTAAAAAATTTTCTAATTTGAAACAAAAAAACCTAATAAAAAAAGCTTATGTATAGTTTTAAAACTATAAGAAAAGTAGGAAAAGAATCCAGCCTACATATTTCATAGTTCTTAATATATATATATATATATATATATATATATATATATATATATATATATATATATATATATATATATATATATATATATATATATATATATATATATATATATATATATATATATATATATATATATATATATATATATATATATATATATATATATATATATATATATATATATATATATATATATATATATATATATATAATACTGTTTTGTAGTTCTTTTATTAAGTTTTATATTTTAAACTTAAATTTTTTTATATGCTAAATACGCCTTTGTAAATTAAAGTAACGATATGACTTAGAAAAAAATCATAAAAAAATGTTTAGTGTTTGTGAGTTAAAATATATTAAAGCCCTTCTTAGATTTTCTCCTTTTTTAGCAAAGGGACTTGCAATCGATTTTCAATTTTAACTTTTTTACTGTGTTAAGCGTGGAAAATGCTATTTTAACTGATTCACTTAAAATTCATCATATAAAAACGCTTTAGTAATGCATCAACTTTTTCTAAAGACACTATTGAGCACTAACAAAAAAATCCTAAAAGGTATGCTTTGGCTTTTGCATTTATAAAGTGATACGTATGATAATTGGTTCTAGCATTTCCTTGTTACTCATTCGCACTGAGTAAAAACTCCAATTGAAAATACAAGGAAGAATGTAAGAAGCATGTATTTCCGCAAATCAGCAAGAATGTTGATCTTACGACATTAATCCGACAAAATTATTGGGCCGATTACACTGTGTTCGGTTTTAGATTTTTTTCGGGCAAATGTTCTGATAGTTGATCTTATATAATTTTGGGCCAAGGAATTGGCTCGAGTTTTCGAGATATTGGTATTTTGATTTGATTGGAACTGGTTTTTTTTTGTTACACATTTTACAAAATTGATTTTTTCGAGATTAAGGAGATTTGTACATCTTTAAAGTTTTTGGGAAACTCGTGAATATATATAGACTAAAATATATATGTTGCATTTTTTGTGATTTATTAGAGACTTAAAAAGGGTATGGGAAATTTATCATACAACTACATATTGATTTTAGTGGTTTACATATTTTTTTTTCTGATGTTGCCATGTTTTATCAAATTTTCGTGTTGTATTTTCGGAGCTTCTGTATACATAAAAAAAGTTATTTGGCCCCGTTTTAATATATTTTTGCACTCATGGCGATTTTTAATACACATATTTTGGTTATTGCTCGCGATTTCAATTATTTTTACGACTTTTAACTATTGCATAAAATGTCCATAGCACAAGAATCTGGTTTATTTTTGGTTGTCAAAAAATTATCAGCCCTTCTATCTAGAAGAGGACATGTAAGAAAATCATATAAACTTATAAGAATAAGCTTTTGTTTTTTGTTTGATGTAAATTGTTTCATTGTTCAGCTTCACCTTGAATAATATTTTGAAATAAAAAGCGTATGATTATTTTTTTACATTAATATATGATTTTTATTTCGAAAAATAATGATTTTCTTTGAAAACCTTCTGGCAATGCTGATGCAAATGGTTAAATTTTAGAAAAAGTTAAGAGTTTTCCATTAGTTATACTAGTCTAGTTTCCGAATTCAGTACACTATAAATTTTCTACAATATATGAATACATACTGTGTTTGCACATATTTTTACGATGCAGAAAAGAGAAAATTTGTATATGTGAATACATACATGCATACACACATATTTTTTAGCGCATGCGTAGCTTAAAATTCAAATAAATTTTAACAGTTTAGTGTTTGGTATTTAAAGTTCTTAAAGAAGTTTGTATTCTTTCTCTATCTCTGTTTGCGTATACATCGCTGTATAAAGCCTTTTTTGTCTTCACATCCGTTTCTTCTCCTTACAGCTATAACTCAGCATTTATCATTGAGTTTCCGTCGCTATGAATGCGTGTTTGTGTGTTTGTAATTTAAATAAAAACAATTGCCTAATGCAAGGGGACCCTCTAGACTGGTATGTATTTGTAAATGATGCTTATGTTTGCTGTTTTGGGTAAGTAGTTTTTGTTTGACATGTCGACATGCTTCAATGATTATAAGATGTGAATATAAAAATATGTATATGTGTGTGTGTAAGAATAAGTATGTGTTAGCATGTGTGTTTTTGTAATTTTCTAAATCATCATAAGATTAAACGATGCATGTTAATTGTGCATATACGACCTGTAATATGACATCTTGGTTCATATCCTCTTTTCTTTAAGTCTCAACAATACCGTCATAATTATTGTTGTCTCTTCACCTTCATCTTAGAAATTCATTGTCTTGAATTTGTTAAGTAGTTGTAGAAATTATTCGCTGTGACATGTTTAAATGTGCAGACAGCTTTTCAATACATGCAAACAAGGTTCAGAAGCATCATCTCACTAGAAAATGTGTACCCAGTAAAAATTTTATTCAATACATAATTGAAGAAAAAATTTCCGATAAATTTTTAAAGTTTTTGATTAACTGAAATTGTAACTTTTAGTACTTCAATACGTTTTTCATAAACAACATATATATAGCAATATATGCAATGAAACTATGATACTCTGCTTTGCAACAAACTTTTTTTTTATAAAGAGAAGTAACACGATCAGGCAATTAATGCCAACCAGTTAATTAATTAATGTGTTTTTCTTCTTTGGGAAAGGGATAGTGTAGAGAGAACAGGTGGTGAAGTGGGAGAGAGATAGAAAGCTTAATTCATTTATAACCCTGCTATTGCGCATTTTTTTTTTTTTTTTTTTTTTTTTGTAGATCATTGTTGCAGCTCTTCTGATGTCAAGTAAAGTCATTAATTTGTTTAAGCTGTGTAGCCATTTATTAGTTAATTTACTTCGCCGACGCTTCTGCTACATTGCCGACGAAGGAAGTTATCACTTTAGCAGTCCAAGAACAGCCAACACAATAACACACCCGTGCACATCAAAAAAAATTCATGATATTGTTGGCTTGCCTGAAACTAGTATTGAACTCAAGATCTCAGGGTTTGAAGCCAAACGCGCTAACCATCCAGCCAACAGCACCCACAAACCAGCCAAAACCAATCTTGGAAACAAAATTTGATTAGGATGGGTCAATACCTAAAGTTGTCTATCCCTGTATAGACGGTAGTTTGTGAAACTTTAAAATAAAAGGAAATTTGATCGAATGATTAACTTATTTAGTTTACTCAATATTTTTTCCTTAAAGTTAACTTAAATTGGAAATTTACAATGTTGCTTTAACATCATCGATGTTATAGAGTCGGAAAATTTCACTTAATCAGAAGTGGTAACATCCCTTCAGCAAGTATCAAATAGCTGATAATTTCGAAATGGTTAGACCAGTTTTCTTCACAGTACCACTACAGACCAAGTCGTCACCTTTCAAACAAAAGACTCTTAACTCAAATCAGTTTGGGATCTAGGGAGGCAGAGGCAGACACACATAGATTCACAGATGAAAGGTTAAAATAATATTCGTTGCGAGCTACATACATATTTTGGAAAAATGTAGTTTTGATAAACTTGTGTTTTATTCAAATGAAAATGCTCATTAAATAAAAAATATTGCTAAATATTTTATTGGCACACTGTTTTCTATGTTCAATTTTCATTAGAAAATATTACTTGGCATGCTAATAAAATAGCATAATACTGTTTGGCTTAGAAAACTTACAGAGCGTCTTGACGAGCAAATTATTTGTCTTGACAAAAGTCAAAATTGATATAAAAAATAGCACTAACATTTTTCTGATGTTTTTATATATGATGTTTGAAAAATTATATAACAAAAAATTTGCTCGTCGAGACGCCCTGTTATTTAGCCGAAAGTATACAATTAGACGAAAGTATACAATTTGCAAAAACTATTTCCTTGCAACAGTGTTAAAAGGCATGTTTAAATTTTATTCAGTCTCCTCTGTTTTAGGTTTTCCTTCTTTTTAGGCACATTTAAAGCTGGAAATGAGCTGGAAAATTTTTTGATAATTATTTGCCAGGTGAGCTCACTGCAAATTAAGTGTTTTATATAATTTACTAAAACGGAAGTGAAAAGGAATAAAAAGTTTTAATGTTTCTACGACAGTAATTTTATAATTTTTACTAGATTAAATCAATAAATTAAACAAGCAAACTCAAAGGAGATTATATGAATCCTTGTTGTTATGAAAACTTAAATAATGTTAATTTTTATTTTAAATTAATTTGTACGTAAAATTACCTGTTTAAAGAGTTCACAGAAATATGAAATTATTAACTCATATTAAGAAAAACATCAAATGTTATAAAAACAATATTGTGTGTAATTAATGATTTTATGTATTGCAAAATATTAATTAATAAAAATTCAACTCAAAATATTTATTTTTTAAATAAAATAAAGTTATAAACTGCCACAATTGTATTTTAGAACAAAAGTGCCAACAAAACATGAAAGAATTCGTTTGCAAAAAACTGCGTAATTATACATTAATTAAGTTGAAAACATCAAAAGGCAAAAACTTTTAAACAATTAAATTTTAATGTATATATGTATAACAAATAACATAAAAAATACATAATAATAATAATTAATACAATTTCATTGAAATATATAAAGAAACTTTTATATTTTTATGTTACAGTTTCCCATTTATTATTTTAATTTAAAATAAATTTATGTATTCTTTTGTATTTTTTGTTGTTTATTGATATTTTTATTATTATTAAACTAAAAGTGTGCATAGTGTCAACATATGCTGGGCCGAAATACGGCATTCGATACAGAACAAAATTGCAATTAAATGGAAATTTAGTTCAATTTCGAATGTCGTAAATTGTCTCCTGATTTCTATGTCAAGTCTGTAATTTCAGCAATTTTGTTATTTTTTGACTAAATACAACGATTTATTCTATTAAGTTATTAGAACATTTACGGTTTTTAACATCACTGATTGATAATAATACATTTTTTAAATCGATCCTTTGCTGCAATATCGCCATAACTCAAAAACCCTAATTTTTGCGTTAATAGCGCAGAATTAATCATCATATCCTTCGTCATATTGTGTAAAAATTTAATACGAATATCTTGTTTACTCAATTATTAAGAGAAAAATAAAATTTAGCATCAAGTTGTTACTAAATTCAAGACTTTAAACTCGTTTTATGTAAAACTACTTTGTTTGAGTTATGTCCCCATGGCAATAAAGGCTCGATATGTTGAGCTTGTCTACTAGCCAGCAACAAATAAATAAATATATAAACATAAAATTATTTTATAGCTGTTCTTTTTTCCGCGCTTTTAATTCTTAATTTTATTTTCAGAAGCAATTATAAAAGCACAAATTATTTTTTTTAATCATGAACTTAACTATTTTTCCTTTCTCTTCGTAACGCAAAAAACGATGCATCACCTCAGACTCAGTTAAATAATTTTAATTTTTTTTTCATTTCCCGTTTATCTCAAGGACGCAGTTTTACAGATGAAAATGTGAGTTCCTGTTGTTTGCGAGCGATAAAACAAAAACGGAACGTGGAAATGTAGCTGCGACTGTTGTTGTTGCTGTTGTTGTTTTGGTTTTGGTTTACGCTACGTTTAATAAACATTGAGGTTTTTTTTAACAAATTTTTTTTATTACATTTTTGTTGAATTAAAATGAAATCGTTAAAAACGCCACAATTTATTTATGAGTTTATACTAAAAGTTCTTTAATTTAAAACTTTATTTATGTTTATATAAAATTAAAAATTCTAATTAAGTTTAGAAAGAAACATTGTTTTATTTTCTTTTTTATATGGTTTATTAAATATTATGTGCTTCAGCTTTTTTTCGCAATTTGTTTTGTACGTGTTTGGTTTATTAAAAGACACGTGTGGTTTGTTACGCATGTTATAAACACATACTGAATGAATTTCTAGAAAAGATTGTAATCAGTCAACTCAGTGTATCGTTTTATTTAAGTAAATAATAATTCTGAAAAATTACATTGAAGTTAATTTTCTCTGTTTCCTCTGCTCCTTGAATAATCTCCCATTTTTTTCCTGAATAGAACATTACGAACTTTAGTCATTATAATTATTTCAGACTCAAAGGCAAATTAGCTCGAAATAATCACATTAAAATAAAAAGTTCTATAAAACATTATTTTAGATTTTTCATTTGATTTTTATCAACTTTTTTTTTATTTGAAATCAATTATCAAAATTAAATATATGCAGTTATACTTGTTCTTTAATTTGAATAGAACTTAACATCATTCTAAGCCAACGGAAAAATTTGAAATGTTGCCAATGAGTAGTACGTCTTTAATGGATTCCAAAGTAATGAGTAGTAATTATTTATGCCATTCATTATCTGGAAGTTGTTGAATCACCACTTTGTTGTCACATTAATGAAATAAGTGAGGAGAACATTTTGTACTAGCATGTGTTTATACTATGGTTGTAACGATACGCCTTTTTGTCTATACGATACCGATACCAATACTCAAAACGAAATATCGGCGATACCGACACCGATACGCATTTTGAAATTGAGTTCAAGTTTAAATTATCAAAACCCAATCAGGGCAGTTTTTCTATTATACAATATTACAGTGTAAGAGAATATTAATATTTAAAATTGATATTAACCCAGTAAAAAAAAATTTAGGTAATATTTATGGAACTACATTTTTATTGCTCCCAAAGAATCTTTATTAAAAATATGCAAATAATTACTAGAAAAGCAAGTAAAAATTTAGTGAAGTCATACAAAAATTTGTAATTGCTTTATAATTTTAAAAAATACTCGCCACACTTTTTCAAAAATAGATTTTTAAAGGACATTTATGAACTAATATTCTTCTAAATAACTTAATAACTTAATTGTTAAAATTCTTCTAAAAGTTAATATTTATTCACTTAAATATACACGAAAACATAGTTTTCGTTTAAATTCGCATAAAAAGAAGCAAGTAGCGAAAATAAGTAATTTTTCATCCCTTCAACGCCGAAAAATAAATTGTTCTTAACATCGAAAAAGAGAACTTCTTGCAATGACAAGCATATTTAAAACTCATTAGAAATGATCCAAATTTGCACTACTTCCAGATCGCGAATTTTACATTTTCATGATTTCTTTGGATTGTATTTTTTGCTCAGAATAAAATTTAAAAAACACCGAATTGAATTTGAATTCATGGTAAAATTAACAATAAAAAAATATATTATTTTTTTAAATAACAGCGTAAAATATTATTAACATTTAAAACTGACATTAATAAGATATAAAAAACAGCGAATCGAATTCAATTCATGGTAAAATTAGCAAAAAATTAATTATTCGTTAAAAAAATAATCTGAAAAAAATTTAAAAGGCATCGTCGTATCGACAGTGAAATATTGCCGATACCGATGTATCGGCAAGTCTGAAGTATCGCCGATATATCGGTATCGGTTACATCCCTAATTTATACATCAAAACAAGTTTTTTATGCTTATAGTAACAAGTTGGCAAAGTAGAAAAAGATACTTTTCTTCAAGTCTCCAAGAATATAGAAAAATTCAAATTTCAGCTCAAAATCTATTTTGGATTGGAATCCAAATCGGCTTACAACACTCTACTATTAAGCAATTTTTTGCTGGGAAACGGTTGACATTTGCAACGATTGGCAAATATTTACATTTTAATAGCTGGCTGCATCACTTTTCGTCATAACGAAAATAAAATATTTTTTCATTAACTTTTAATTCATAATAAAAACCTTTTTAATATTTTATTTACAAAAATGGTATAGACTTACTGTTCCCAGTCCTTTTGTGCGAATTGAGTTCTTTGCTCGTGTATACGAATTTATTATAATAAAACACATCATAAACACATGCATCTGTTTATGAATTCGAATTGGAATGTATCCTGCAGATAACGTGACTACTCCATACACGCATGTAAAGTATACTCCATAGGTCTAGTCCAAAGGTAACGCAAATGTATGGAGAAAACATGGTCGATTTAACATTACGATTTCCTAGGGCCGGACTATATAATCCTCAATGTAACTACTTGATGGAGCACCCAAGTGTTCATTTTTTAACGATTGCATATAAATTTGCAATCGTTAAAACATAAACATTTGTCGCTTAACTATAAACTCTTGTTTGCAAAAGACATGGTCCATGCCTGCATTACATTAGAGTGGTCGTAAAACTAATCTATCTCACTATTCGATGGAGCACTATATGCAATCGTTAAAACGCGAACACTTGTCGGTTAACTACAAACTTTTGTTTGCTTATGACATTTCAGCAAAAATGGACCACGTAGTCCAAAATTATCTGTAGGGTATGTTCTGTTAGATGTGCATGTATGTTGTGGTAAGTATGTATGTGGGTATCTACCTAAAATAACTAGCAGAATCTAGAAGTAGTGTAATCAAACTTTTATAGCTCAATTAAAATAAGCACAAATGACTTCTGTGTAAAAGTCGTCATAACCAGAATATGACGATTTTGAACTTAGTGATGCAGAACATAACCCAAATTTCCATTTTCATAATTTTTGTTTAAAATTGTATTTCATGGAAAAAGTTTAATTCATATTTACTGAATAGTATTCAGCAAAAGCTTATTAAGAAACATAATGTCTGAAGATCTATATATGTGAAGAGTTAGATAAAAAAGTTATAATCGAAATGTATTAAGTAAAACATACCATTTTTCCAAACTCCTTTTAGAAACTCTATAGAAATTTACTCGTTTTGGGTGGGGGAATATCCCCTCCCCCCACCACAGTATTCGCGCCTGGTTCTATCAACTTAACTATCTATCATTAAAATCAGGCAGATTTTTAATTTCGTTTAATTTTGAACGTCGCCAAGAGTTGTTCGGCCTTCCACGTGATCTCAATAGGAGGACTTAATAGGAGACTAAGTTTCTAAATCTCAGTTTTTCATTAAAGGATATTGATTGTAGGGTATTTCGACGTTTCTATATATGAAAAGACGATCAAATAATTCATGATTAAGTGCCAACATTTCCTTCATTTTGTTGCTATCTTCAAATTATGTGTTAAGCAAACAATAAAATAATAACAAACAATAAAATAATAACGTTCGCCCATGAACATTAACAATCCTATAAACCATATTAAATTAATCTGACTGGCTAAATAAAATCCATCTACTTGCAATTACTAAATTTTCTAAAGCAAACATGACCATGAGTATAATACAGTAATATGTATGCCTTTGTGTGCACGAACTAAACAAATAGCCAATTGAATGAATATATAAAAATGGTTATTCTAATCAAATATTAGGCAAATCTGCAAACACACTCACATACATTGATAAATGTAAGCTATTGAAAAGATTTACTACAACGGACTACCGAATAGAAGTTCTGTTCAAACATCAACTGCGAAACATATTAATGATACTTAACAAATAATAACGTACTAACAAATGTTTATACCCACACTGATATACTCAGTCATCAGTGGTCATCATATAAAGGACTCGTACTCTTGCCGCAAACCTTAATTCATATATTTGGTTACTTATATTTTTATGAATAAATAGCAAAGTACACATTTATGTATGTATTTATAGCTGCTGTATGTACATATATGTATGTGTGTGAGTGGTAGAGGCCTGTCCAAGACGTGTCATTGTCAATTGAAGAAGCTAATGGCTCTGTACAATTCTCAAATTCTGCACTATTTGTATTTACAGAAGGCTATCGAAACGAATACCCAGCTGAGGCAACTTTTATTTATACCAACTTTTTAATATTCAATTCTGTGTTAGATTTTTCAATAGGACTCCATTTGGGAAGAACTGATGTTAGATCAATAGTTTTTTGTTGGGCTAAGTTTCCAGCTAGATCCAGAATGAGATAAACCTATTGGGTTTGCCATAAGCATTCCCAACGGGGCCCCAATGTATGTATTGGGACAATTTCTAGTCGGTTATAAAAAAAAACTCTCAAGAATGCCTTCAAAACGTCTTACGCAGACCTCTAGTGAGTATTTATACAACTAACTTAACAATATCAATTGCTAAAGTACATTTTTATATTAAAAAAATAAAAGGTTATCCATATAAAAACACCATATATTTCATACATGTACTTATTTCTTAATCACAAGATACAACAATAATCAAATGGTATGTATTTACTAAAGTTACATCTGCATGAACACTAAAAATTAATATCATAAAAATTTTACTATAAATTTTTATTCATTTCGTCTCTACTCGAAACAGACGAATAACGATGACAAGAGTTTCCAGGACTTGATCCCGAATCTGGCACTCATTTTCGTGTTTTTGCTGATGGAAATTTTGAGGTGGGAACTGGCAGACTTTTTTGTGGATAAAATATCATTTATTTATTTACTAAATGTTGCAAATACAATTACAAATTATATTATAACTTAATTTAAACGAGAATAGTAACAAAGACCTTCACTCGTTGTAGTGAAACAGACCAGAGTCTATGGTGATAGACTAGCACACTTCCCACTAGCCTACCGAGGCACCCCTGGGAGCCAGTCATGTGACATATCTAGCAACCGGTTCGAGTTCCTTAACTTTATATGAAAGAGACCGGTAACTTTTATATGGCGTTGTCATTGGAGAGGTCACGTGATATAATTAAGAAGTTCAGTGATAGATTCTAAACCCAAATATAAGGTACCTGCCCTGTGGTAGTTTCTTTAATGCTAGATAAATTATTGTACTTCAAACAAATTTTTTTGATTTGGAAAAATCTGCTTGAACAGTGAGGGCACTTTGCTAACATTTTCGTTCTAAATGATTTGTGACACGTTCTCTTTTCACCGGTCACAACTCAGGAACATTTTGTACCATTCCCATTTTCAGCCGTCATAGGACATGTAGGTTTTCTACAATGGGTACAACATTTCCCGCAGGGAATATACAAACACATTAAAATAATATTTGATATTAAAAACTTAATACTTAAGCTAGGTGAAAAGTTCATAGAAATTTAAATTGCTAACATTATTGTAAAGTTTTTTATTCTATTCTCAATGATCTATTAAAATTAAATTTGTTTGATAAGTCAAAAGAATACATTAAAAATTCTTTTGCAATATTGAAATTGCTTTTTTTCATTTCAAGCAATTTTATAGAAATTTACAATATCTGTTATGTTTTTCATTTTCTTCTTCCCAAAAAAATTTCATAATTATGAAAGATGTTTTTGAAGGATGTATGCAGCACTTGTAGCTCTACTTTTTAAAACCATTAAAATAAAAATATAGCTATTTCCTATAAAGACTTGTTAAATCTATTAGCATTCTTTATACACAATGGACACTTATCGCTTACTTTTTTAAATTATGTTAAATGAATTTGAAACAACGTTACAAAATAGCGAAATGAAAAAACTTGGATAAAATAAAGTAATTAGCCCAAATACCCAAGGAACTGAAAAATATCCACGAAATAGCACTTACAAACTTCTCACCATCTCTGAGGAAAAGCTCCATTTTTAAAATACAACAAACAAAAATGGAGAAATACCATTTACAAATCCAGCCACATTTTGTTAAGCAAATCCAAATCTTTATTTTGGTCTTTCAGTGAGAAGAAAATAAAAGAGCATTTAGCATGATGCTGTTGCCTGTCATAACGTGTCAGGCATAACAAACTCATTAAAGGCAAATTATTTT
Source organism: Panzeria rudis (assembly GCA_956483635.1). NCBI lineage: Eukaryota > Metazoa > Arthropoda > Insecta > Diptera > Tachinidae > Panzeria > Panzeria rudis. The sequence continues at coordinate 152,194,356 of OY101450.1, forward strand.
ACAGCTGTTTCTTTACAAAGTGAACCAACGAACATATTTCAGAAAAAAAAATACAAAAAATAAAAACAGAACCTTGTCCGAAACCAAATTCCTTAAATTTTTTCGTCTTTCCTTTTCTATCTTGCACGTCTAAATAAAAATTTCTCATGTGAGTTAGACAAACAACAAAATACTAGGAAAAAAAGTTTAAAAAAGCATAAAAAGTGCATGAATGAGTGAAGATTTATATTAACTAATTTTTATAAAAAGCAAAAACGACAATAACTCAAGCAAATAAAAAATAAAACGTGAAGAAATTTTCATAGATATTATTTTTGTATTTTGGCAATTCTAGTTTCTTTTCACATTTTTGTTAAATAATAACATTTGAAAAACTGAAGAACTTACCTCCAAGGTAACCAAGACGGATGAATTTGAATTTTGTTATTCCCCAAAAGGACAAACAGACGCAAATTAAATTAGATTGCATTAAATTGAATTAAGAATGTCATAACAAACCATCACAAGATAAAAAAAGGAAATCTATTTTTTGATGAATACAAGAAAAGAAAGAAATAAGAAGATAAAGCAAATTATTTCTATTAATCGCTAATTTTTTATAATTCGCTCATTTAAAATGCGTTTTTAAATGAAAAATGTAGCTAAAGGACATGGTCATGATGAAAAAATATGCGACAAAATAAGACAAATTTTTATTCAATCTAGCAGGGCACTATAGAATATTTTAGCCCTCTCTGCGGCCAAAATTAATTACAGATTTAAATGATTTTTTTGAGTCGAACTTGGGAAGCCTCCTTCTTAAGGTTGTTAAAATTTTTCATCAATTTTCACAAATTTCATACTATTAAGAAAGTTTTATTTTTAACAGGATTTTATTAAAAAATTTAATATAGTTTTCAAGATAATCGCCATACAGTGAATGCTTCTGATTTTAGCACATTCTAGTTACCCAAAAAATTCCTTTTTTAAAGAGATTTGCGAGCATTCGAAACTGAAGTAAATTAAGTTTGGAATATAATTGAATTATCTAGCACTCTGTTACAGTTTTTTAGATACTACTATAGCCAAAGGAGGACACAAGTGCATGTGTATTTTTACTTTAAACTAGTGCATGCATCTGTACATGCATGTGCCCATGTAATAGTAATAACTTTAAATGCTTATAGCTTCCAAAATTCTGTACCGATTTTAGCAAAATACCTTAAACACCTTTAACCACACCTTTGAACACAGATAACTTTGCCGATGCTTAAATAAAAAACAAATTTTAAATGAGCCTTAACGATCCAAATAAATTATTTCATGTCTTTTTGCGTTGTTCAAAATGTAAAATATGTATAAGTTATTTATATTGGTTACTGGTACAAGCAATAAATTAACATTAAAGTAATAATAATAAAATGATTAAAAATAAAATATCAAATAGAGTATACCATAACCACATGTTTTACATTTTGCATGCAACAAACCAACCACTGAAGGTATTTTGACTCACATGCATATTGGTTGCCCGCCCTGCCCCACTTTGTTGCATAATCAAATAAATAATGATGCTGCCTGCACTGCTGCACTTTTTGCATTTATTACTTGTTTTATTAAAATAAATGTTATTTTCTGATGGTTTAATGAGTTAAATGGATTTTTATTGTTTAAGTAAAAGCGAAAATAAGTATGAACACGTACTTTTTGGCTGAAATTATATTTTGACACAAAATATTCCACAACATTGTACACAGTGGCTTAGAAAATTTATATGTTAGAAATAATTCGTTAGTTTTAGAAAAATAATTTGGTTGCTAAGTGCATCTGCATTGATTTGCAATCCTATGACTACGGTGACCATTCGTGCTTTTTTTAAGAGGACAGTCCTTTTTTTGACACAATGTCCCTTTAGATTTTTTTCAATAAAAATGTATTTTTTTTAATTGAATCGTTCTTTTTTAAATTAATTAAAATGTTTTTCTTTAAAGTCCAAAATATAAGTACACAAGACTCGGGATAGAGGGAACCTCAGGATTAATGGAACTACTCGATCGAGGGAATAGCAAAAAAAGGCGAAAGTCATGTGTGTATTCATAATACATTAGTAATCACGTTTTTCACTTTCAATAGTCTTATTTTCAATCCGGATTGAGGGAGACAGTCTGGATTGAGGGAATAGGGAATATTTAAGAAAAGAGAGAGTCCTTAAAATTTAACTCCCTACACAGAAAAAAATAAGTTTCGTTTTTGATAACATAAATCCCGGTATTCAATAATTTTTTTTTTTTTAAATTTCCTGTGATAAAGAATTCCCCTATATTGATAACAAAATTATTTCAAAATAAAAATATATATATAAATTAAAAAAATGTTGACATGGCTGGAATACGAACCCGGGCTTTCCGGATGTAAAGCATACACTCTATAGCCGAGCCATATCCCATTTATTTTTTTATGTGATACAACTTGTTTTAAGTACTTATGTATAAAAAGAAAAGAAATAACCGGCATGGAAAAGAAATACTTACAACGACATATTTTATTATGTTAAAGATAAATGTTATTAAAATTCATATTTTTTTTAATAACATGGTTTTATTGAATATAATTATTGTCTATTTTTTTCTGTGTAGATATCGGAGCTTAAAATATACCTGCTCATCTATATCATTTAATATTTTCAAATTAAAAGTGTTTAAACCACTGTGCCGTGTGGTAAATAAGTATTTATGACAGTGTTTGCAATTACTAGCTTACACACATTTGCATATTTATTGTCAATTTTATATGAAATGGGAGCCAAACACAACGAAATAATTTATTGTACATATCGTATCTTCCTGTCCGTCTTTTTGTCTATTTTATATTTGTAACATTATTAAAAATTAAAGATTTCCTGGCCTGCAAGTATTCTTTATAAAAAATTTATTTTTATTTTCCATGTTTTTTTAATGTTACAAATTAAAATATAAATGAATTTATCGACCTTCATTTGTTTTAGCAAGACAGACAAAAGTCTTTGGTGCGAATCGAACCCGTGACTCCCAAACTGGTAGGCCAACACATTACCTACTTTCCTACTACAATTCAAAGAAATGTAGCAAGTTTTTGCAGGAGAGAGAACAAATTACACTGTGCAACAAGAAATAATTTCCCGAACGAGACCAAAGGGTTATGAAAGTATAACATTAGTATGTCCAAACTATCAAAGGTTTTTGCAAACTTAGCTTTAATTGATTTTATATAGCCTCTTAAAATTACCTTATTTTTTCTCAATTGTTTTCAATCCTTTTGAAATTCTTCGATATTTAGCTATAAGACCCAATAAAGTATGTATATTATTTATCCTTATTAAATTTTAAGAAGGTTAAGGAATGCTCGTCCGTCTGTGCGTCCGTTTGTCCTTTTGTATTTTCGCATGTAGTCTGTTTTTTTAATTTTTTCTTTTCTGTTTCATTTGTAAGATACTCACTATTAAATGTGTTCTGATTTATATGATAACATAATTATTTTAATTTGAAATGAAGTTTATTTGCTGTTAGTTAAGCACTGTCTATATGCGTTTTATTGGCGCTTTACCAAATCGTCAGTAGACTTCAGCCACAACTTTGAACAGTTAAAGGCCTCTTATCTTATGCACAGACTTTCAAAGACCATTTGAGAATTTACAAATGATAAAATTTTTGAAAAACACAAAAGAATAAAACTACAAAACCCAGCAAATAATTTGTATAATTTGTATGAATCTATTTTATTTTTCTACACCTTCATATAATTAGAAATCCATTGGATAACAATAAAAGTATTTATTAGGTAAAATGAAAAATAACATTAAAATTAAACCTTTAAGAAATTTATTATTTGACATATTGTCATAATTTTATTTTAAATGAAGTTTATTTGCTGATAGTTATCAATTGTCTACATGCATTTCATTGGAGCTTTACCAAATCGTAAAAAAATATCATTTGTAAATTCTCAAATGGTTTTTGAAAGTCTGTGCATAAGATAAGAGGCTTTTAACTGTTCAAAGTTGTGGTTGAAGTCTACTGACGATTTGGTAAAGCGCCAATGAAATGCATATAGAAAATGCTTAACTATCAGTAAATAAACTTCATTTAAAATAAAATTATGAGAATATGTCAAATAATAAGTTTCTTAAAGGTATAATTATTTTAATTTATCTTCAAATTGAAAATCAAACTATATTTTTTTAATCCCTCAGAATAAGGAATTTTTGTCCGTTTTGATCAATATCGCTTAATCAAAAGACTGTTTAATTGCATACGATCAGGCTTAACAGACTTGTGTACTATTTTTTTGCGAGTGTAATACTAGTCCATGAAAATATCATTTAAAATTGCAGATTAAATTTCCCACTTATTCCAAAATTACAGCTCATCAAACGATAGTCTTGTTGTACTTTTGTATAAATTTTTCAAAATTTTTAGACGCATTTTTCTCAAAACATATCCCAGCAAAAAAGTTGCTTCCAATAAAGCAGATTTCGACTATTATGGAACAAAAGTAGCGCTGACAAACCTGCTGATATCGCTGCTGATTTTTGTTTGGCGAGTACTACAGCAAAAGCTCACTAAAGCACTTTTGAAGCGCTGAAAATCATCAACATTTTCAGCACTAGAACTGAAAATATATGAAAAAATGGCTCGATGTAGATTGGCGTCGTTGACGCCATATTGAATTTTTCTTATTTCGTTTGTTTATTTATTTTTATTAATTTCATATGTTTGCTCAATGTTTGTTATTTTAACTTCAACTAGTATCGAACTAAGAACCTTGAGGTTTGAAGTCCAACGTAGCAATCACTCGACCAAAGACACTGTTGCAAAATGGCACCAAGAAACTCAAATTAAAATATAAATGAATTTATCGACCTTCATTTGTTTTAGCAAGACAGACAAAAGTCTTTGGTGCGAATCGAACCCGTGACTCCCAAACTGGTAGGCCAACACATTACCTACTTTCCTACTACAATTCAAAGAAATGTAGCAAGTTTTTGCAGGAGAGAGAACGAATTACACTGTGCAACAAGAAATAATTTCCCGAACGAGACCAAAGGGTTATGAAAGTATAACATTAGTATGTCCAAACTATCAAAGGTTTTTGCAAACTTAGCTTTAATTGATTTTATATAGCCTCTTAAAATTACCTTATTTTTTCTCAATTGTTTTCAATCCTTTTGAAATTCTTCGATATTTAGCTATAAGACCCAATAAAGTATGTATATTATTTATCCTTATTAAATTTTAAGAAGGTTAAGGAATGCTCGTCCGTCTGTGCGTCCGTTTGTCCTTTTGTATTTTCGCATGTAGTCTGTTTTTTTAATTTTTTCTTTTCTGTTTCATTTGTAAGATACTCACTATTAAATGTGTTCTGATTTATATGATAACATAATTATTTTAATTTGAAATGAAGTTTATTTGCTGTTAGTTAAGCACTGTCTATATGCGTTTTATTGGCGCTTTACCAAATCGTCAGTAGACTTCAGCCACAACTTTGAACAGTTAAAGGCCTCTTATCTTATGCACAGACTTTCAAAGACCATTTGAGAATTTACAAATGATAAAATTTTTGAAAAACACAAAAGAATAAAACTACAAAACCCAGCAAATAATTTGTATAATTTGTATGAATCTATTTTATTTTTCTACACCTTCATATAATTAGAAATCCATTGGATAACAATAAAAGTATTTATTAGGTAAAATGAAAAATAACATTAAAATTAAACCTTTAAGAAATTTATTATTTGACATATTGTCATAATTTTATTTTAAATGAAGTTTATTTGCTGATAGTTATCAATTGTCTACATGCATTTCATTGGAGCTTTACCAAATCGTAAAAAAATATCATTTGTAAATTCTCAAATGGTTTTTGAAAGTCTGTGCATAAGATAAGAGGCTTTTAACTGTTCAAAGTTGTGGTTGAAGTCTACTGACGATTTGGTAAAGCGCCAATGAAATGCATATAGAAAATGCTTAACTATCAGTAAATAAACTTCATTTAAAATAAAATTATGAGAATATGTCAAATAATAAGTTTCTTAAAGGTATAATTATTTTAATTTATCTTCAAATTGAAAATCAAACTATATTTTTTTAATCCCTCAGAATAAGGAATTTTTGTCCGTTTTGATCAATATCGCTTAATCAAAAGACTGTTTAATTGCATACGATCAGGCTTAACAGACTTGTGTACTATTTTTTTGCGAGTGTAATACTAGTCCATGAAAATATCATTTAAAATTGCAGATTAAATTTCCCACTTATTCCAAAATTACAGCTCATCAAACGATAGTCTTGTTGTACTTTTGTATAAATTTTTCAAAATTTTTAGACGCATTTTTCTCAAAACATATCCCAGCAAAAAAGTTGCTTCCAATAAAGCAGATTTCGACTATTATGGAACAAAAGTAGCGCTGACAAACCTGCTGATATCGCTGCTGATTTTTGTTTGGCGAGTACTACAGCAAAAGCTCACTAAAGCACTTTTGAAGCGCTGAAAATCATCAACATTTTCAGCACTAGAACTGAAAATATATGAAAAAATGGCTCGATGTAGATTGGCGTCGTTGACGCCATATTGAATTTTTCTTATTTCGTTTGTTTATTTATTTTTATTAATTTCATATGTTTGCTCAATGTTTGTTATTTTAACTTCAACTAGTATCGAACTAAGAACCTTGAGGTTTGAAGTCCAACGTAGCAATCACTCGACCAAAGACACTGTTGCAAAATGGCACCAAGAAACTCAAATAAACTTACTCTTCATTCTCGCTTATAAACCTGCTTTGGATCAGCACTATAAAATCAGCTTTTTGTATAGCTTGTGTACGATGCTTTTGTATAAGTAAAAAGCAAATACTTTTCTCGCTTCAAAACCTGCATTGTTGTTACGCTATTAAAGCGAATTATAAAGCGCTTTATTTCTTTAGTGCTTCAAAAAACATGAAAATTTTTTACTTTTTGTTTGTCTAAAATTTATATAAAAAGCACTCAGTTTTTTGAGTGATTTCCATACAAAATTTTAGACTAGCAGTGCTTGTTTGCATTGTGGAAACAGCACAATAATTTTTCCAAAAAAATTGCTTCACCTTGTTCAGAATAGATGGCACAATTTTAATCCAATTGGAATAAATATATAAAAAGCTACGAAGCTTTTTATTTTCTGAATCAAAAACACGAAAGAAACAAAATACACGCATAGTATAGTAAAAGTTTTACAAAAATATATGAAACGCAAAAAATGGGCAAAAATGAAATCAATCGTTAATGAATAAATCGTTCCAAGTCCAAGTTCATAAAAAGTAACGGAATTAATAAATATAAAATAGCACATATATATTATTAAATAATGTTGGTGGAGTTCACGCAACATTCGGTAACTGTTTACTCGTTAGATTGATAAAAGGTTTTATATATTTTATTGCTGTAAAATTTATTTAAAAAATTTTTAATAATTAATGTGTTGTTTCCACAATGCAAACAGGCATTGCTTGTCTAAAATTTATATAAAAAGCACTCAGTTTTTTGAGTGATTTCCATACAAATTTTTTACTCAAGTCGCTTGTTTGCATTGTGGAAACAGTACATAAAACCATAAAAAGTATAAAAGTTAATAAATTTAAATATCTTAGACGTAAAATATTCAATTCCAATATTTTAATTTATTTATGGATTTACTCCATTGGATAACGTATAAAATATATGTATATGGTAAAACTTAACTCAAAATAGCCCATTTTCAAAAGGCTTTAACTCAACAATACGAGCTAGCTTTTAAATCCTTTTGGGGGTTTTAGTCTATTGCCGTTGGTTTCTTTCGGGAAAGATTCAAAGAACCTAAATTTGTTGCACAGTATTATGTACATATAAGTATATAAGACTTAATAGCTGTAAATATGTCTTCATCAGCCGTTGTTGTTCATTTAGAAAATCACAGCTGTAAATATCATCTGTTTAACCAACCAAGTAATTAAAAATGTTATTTTCTTTCTAATCAATTTTTCATCATCCATCATGAGATTACTGGTTCGAACCAGTGTTGCAAGAACCTGTAGAAAAAAACAACTAAGACGGCTCTTAAGAAGACTAAAAGAGTTAAATCGCCAGAAACTAAAAATTTATAATGCCAATAATGTTATTTAGAAAATTCTTCATTTATCGAAAACGTGTGCGCTGTTAAAATACATGTTATAAAGGATTTAACAGTCTTAGATGAGTTGAACGTATTAAAGATAAAATGAATAATACACATAAAAAAAACTTAATAGCAATGAAAACGGTTGGTAGTTTCACTTGAAATATTTTGTGTTTTCACATGAGCCATTAAAAACTCATTTTACATTAACAATGAACAAAGTCATCAAGTAAAAAGTTAAGAAAAAATAACAGTAAACAAATTTAATAGATGGAAATATACAAATGTTTTATTTATACCCACAAGATTCACTCAAAAGTAAAAATACGTCACCTCAAATGTATTCAACTTCGTATGCACATTTTACACACACAACATACTCTAATGCAAATAACTAAAATGTATAGTTAGATAAAATGGAAAACGACGTAACTAAAGATATGTTCGAGATATCGTTTCTTTTTATTATATATTGTGCATCAGCACTTCAGGTAACGACATAACCCTCGCTGTTAACATTATCTTAATGTTTTATGTATAACGAAAACAATGGCGACAAGTATGATATTAAAACTACAATAATTTATAATAATATATAAGACAATTATTTATTTTGATTCTGTTGTTCGAGCGTTATAGTGTCTCGCAAAAGTTAAATTTCGCATCTTTTGTTTATTGATATTTCGTCGACTGACAAAAGTTTGGCTCGAACCAAAAAACTTTATCCAAAGAAATTTATTATTCAGGCTTAGGTTCGTTCAATTTAATTTTTACAATTAATTAATTTTTTATTGAGAAATAATTTTTCAAAGCATGTGGCAATTGAAAAGTACAAATACCAATTTCTTGACTTTTGTAAAGGTCGAACTGAACATCGATATTTTCGTGATTAGCCACAATCCCATCGTCAGAGCCTTCTATACTCTAGGCTACTCAGCCCCCAAAGTCAAGCCGTAAATATCTGGCATTAAGCCAATTGCATTAAAGCTCTATGTTTCCTGGCTTTAAGCTTATTTTATATTATCAACAACCACACTTGTGCTTTTTGTTTATATTTCTCACCCAAGATTGAGAAAGCTCCTTTCTCTGTTTCTTAGGGTTTACATATGTTTTGTATTATCCGTATTACACACAACTTCAAAAAACTTTATTTCATGAAATATTTAGTAGACAAAGCGCTAACCAACCCAGCCACACCACGGCACATCTACAGGAAATAATTATGAGAGTAGTTGAGAGAATAAATGTCTTTGGAAGAGAAAATTCCGAAAGTAGAATGACGTTTTTATTAATTATCTGGATCAGGGTTGTCAGCTGTGGCGATTTCTCGCTAAACGTTGCGATTTTAAAACTTGTTTGGCGATATGGCGATATTTTGGCGATTTATAAAGTAGTTGGCGATTTTGTTGGCTATTCTTGATGAGCCATGATATTTTTTTTTTTTTTTGGGAAACTTCAAAATCAGTATGACATTGAATTTGGCGAAAAAGGTCAAAATAAATCGTGAGATATCGAAAATATATAATTATTGTTACTTATAATTATTGTTGTTCCGAGTGATGATCGTATATAAGTTATTAATTTAAATGAATTAAATAAATAAAAATCTTTAAAAAATATATTTATTTGTTGTGTGTTAGCTAATCTGTATGTCTAAATTTTGTTAAATACATATAATAAAATTGCTAATAAAATTTAAAGCACATTCAAAACATCATTTTTCTTAACATATTGAACATCACTCAAGTCCAATGAGTAAGTATAAAAAAATTTTATTTTTTGCAATGGCAAGTCCATGTAAAAATCGTTCAGGATTTTATTGACTTCTAAATCAATTTTAATAAAAATTGCATTGCTCACGACCGTAAATAATCAGCTTATTTTTTATCAAAATAGTTTGAGCATAAAAAAAGAAACCTTTTCCTTCACATATGAAATAAAAGATTAGTTAGGATAAACTAAATAAAATACATTTTCGCTACTTTCAAAAATTATTATAAAAACACAATTATGTACGTTTTCTTCTTCTTTTTATTATTTTTAAAGAGGATTGAAAAGTTCTTTACTTTAAATTTTTCATGCTCCAATATGTGGTCATCCAGACAGGCAGATATCCGCGAGAAATTATATACCAATTTAATTCAACGTACTTATCGTATGACTAGTGAAAATGGGAGTGGTGCAATATGTCGCCGGGTCATGAGCAGTGAAAATAGAACTCAAAATGTTAACAAAAATTCACTGGAGAAATTTATTAAGAAACATTTATATATTACTTATGTTTTTAACAATTCGCATATTTTTAACGGAATATAAATATAGCAAAGATTTTAACGCCTATATTTTAAAGGCCAGCCTTATGTTCTGGCATGTAAATTAAAATAATTATGTTGATAATTCCATTAATACATATGAATGCATTTCATAAACAATGCGGTTATAATCCAGTAAAATGTAAGAGCTTAATCCATCAAGTTTCAACCACACAATTTCAAATGACTGACAGTGATGTAAATAGTTTTGGTTTTTTTCAATTAGCAAAAATATTTAACTTTAAAGAAAAAAATTATATAATTAATTCAAATTGATTATTAGGCTAAGGCTCGTAACGTTAAATTCATAAAGAATCAGGCATGATTAATATTCCAAGGAACAACGGAAAATGTTATAACCAACCTAATTTCGGAAGCAGCTACACTTCCATTATTATTGCTCATCCGCTATTTGCTTATCACCACTCCTGAGGATCATTTCAATTCTTATATCGTAAATAAATAAAACGCAAAAAGCACTATCTAACAAAAAAATTCTAATCGGATTTTTAGCAAATTCCGATGTATTTCACCAACATACTTAGCTACTATAAAAATCAGACTTACCTGAACAAAAATAGCAATAATATTAAGAAAATCTAAAAGCATATTTAAAAAAACTTTTTCGTTGACATACATATGTATGTATATAACCAAGCGCCACCAGGCAGGCGGCTTTTTAACCGACTTCAAAAAAAAAGGAGGTTATCAATTCGTGTGTATGCTCTGTCATTTTTAAACCAACCATTTTATTGGAAAGGGCTGGCTTGCAGGTTGGTCCCATAAACTTTTTTCGAAAATCGGTGGGCCGATTAATCTGATATATGCCTCTGACTTTCCGGTAAACAGTAAAATACACATATCAACATTCGCTGATGACACAGCTTTTCTAAGTGTTCACAAAAGCCATCCAGAAGCTTTCCGAAAACTGCAAGAGTATGTACCTCAGTTGCAAATATGGCTAAAACAATGGCGGATAAAAATTAACGAGCAGAAGTTTTTACATATTACTTTTACATTATGAAAAGAAACATGCCCGCCTATACAAAACAACAACCAAACTATACCTCATCACAATAAAGTTAAATATTTCGGTCGGTGTTCATCTTGATCGTCGTCCAACATGGAAATACTAAATAAATGCAAAGGTGACCCAAATGAAATTAAAAGCGGCTGAAATGAATTTGTTCATTCAAAGGAATTCTATAATAAGCCAGGATTGTAAACTTCTTTTGTACAATTCTATTCTAAAACCAATATGGTCCTACGGAATAGATTTATGGGGCACTGCATCAGCATCAAATATAGAAAAAATTCAAATGTGGAAAAATAAAATACTCCGTACGATTACAGCAGCCATCTCATATACAAACAAACGAATTTATAAAGATCTAGATGTCCCGATGGTTAAGCATGTGTTTTCAAAACATATGATAAGATACATAAAATAGTTGAGTTGCACTCAAATCCCCTAGCCTGCAACTTTATTAATTTTCGAGGCCAGACCCGGCTGAGAAGGAGGGCCACTCTTGCTCTCAGCCGAACATGAGATATGTAAGACAACCTAAGAACCAACCGCAGAATTAAAGATTTTGGTCTGGCATTGGCTGGACTTAGAAATTAAGAGTTAAGATTTGATTACTTATTGTTAGTTCAATTTTATTGAAGATACAATAAATAAAAATAACCGCAAAAAACTCTGTTCTGCTGTGTACGTTGAAAAATTAAGTCGATGCTAATTTTTCCCTTCTTCCTTGGAATATTAATAATGCCCAATTCTTTCTGAATATAACTTTACGAACCTTAGCCTATTAATCAATTACAACGTAGTTTTCGGAGGCCGGAACACCCTCTCTTCAGTATTCTATTTTACCCGCATTTTAGGCGATCTTGGTTGTACGCTAATTACAGCCTTAATCTTGCATGAAGATAAAATACTGACGTGATGTTTTCAATTTGCTTCGTTTGCTTGACAAGTAAAATGAAACCCTTAAGGTGTGTTACGTTTGACAAAACTACGAGAAAATTCATGAACTCGCACATGTTGAAGATTTAATATAAAGCCATTAAATAATTTATTCACATTTTTTGTGGCGTAAAATATGTTACTAATCACATACAAATATTGTTGTACCCAATCTGTTATTATAATGGTTATTAAACTAATGAGACTTCAAGTGTGTCAGAACCCCAACAGCTTCAAATTTTTCATTTATAATCCGCTTACGTACTAAAGTAAAAAAGAAATCAAATTTTCAAACGGGAAAATTCGCATACATATACATTACGTATGTATATGTTTGTATATATACTTGCACATAGCTTTTTCATATCTATTGTCCTTACGTCTGTAAACGACTGCGATAACAACAGGAAAATATTGATGATTTTAGAAATGTAAAGTGAGTAACACTTTTAAAAATCTTCACAAAAATTAAATCATAAAACTTGCAGTAAATAAATTTTTCGTACTTTTTACTTAATGTAAATAAAGCTAAAGTAGGAAGATGCTTTAAATTTTACTTTTAGTGTGCAGCCCATTCAGTCCTGACCCAAATTCTTTCAAAATAATAATTTGTATTAAATGTTGGGCAAATATCAATCTAAAAATAACTCTACACAGTACACATAAACGTAAGCATATTCTTAACATATTTTATTTTATTATTACCGGTTTGATTGAGCGATTTTAATTAACTTTATACCCTCCTGGTTCAAAGTTCGGAAAAGAAAATAGCTTTTATTAACTGTAGCTTAGGTGTGATGCCATAACAAAAATCTGCGCACAAACAAACAAATTAACTACCCTGAAGGAAGCCTGGGGCCAAGTATCTCCAAGTCACCACAAGTTTGGTGGCTTTTTTGTGACATCGTCAACGAATCGTCAACACTTTTTATTTTGCCTTTAATGGCAGAGAGAGAAGTTTTTGGCAGCAACAAAACGATTTTTTGTTGTCTCATTTTGTTCATAAAACATCTAATGTAATTGCCTTACCTAGTAAAAAGTTTCATATGTGTTGACTAGAATCATTAAAATGCACTAGTGAATCTATGGTGCCAATGTCTCAATGTGGTACCATAAGAACTAGAGATGAGCGATATTTCAGTACCTGTGATTTAATCACTGTTACTGAAAAATCACGATTCACAGTTGCCACTAAATTTGTCAAGTAACTGCTACTTGCAAAGTTGTTCTTTTCTATTGGTTACATACAGAAAAGTATGATATTTCACTGTTTGTGTGGATAATAACGTTTTTTATTTGCGTACAATACAACAAACGTATAGTGCAAGGCGAATTCAGTACCAGGTAGCCTTATCATCACAGATGATCATCAGCTGATTACACCCAATCAGTCAAACTCTATATGAGAAAAGAGAAAAACTTTAACCCGAACTGTCAAAGCACAAATAAAAGTAGTCGTACACCTACTTTGTATATGTGGTGTTTTAATGATAAGGCCACTTGATATTAATTCGCTTTGGTATAGTGTTGCGAATTTCAAACTGCCTTGGTATATTAAAGAACAACGTTTTTGGTGTAGAGATACACGTGTGTTTTGATAATTAGATTGCTATAAGCGAACTGAAAACCGTGATCACAGATACAGTTTATAGTAACAGTGAGATCACTAGTGGAATCTCAATGACAACCACAAGCTAAATGTCTATAGCACAGAACATTACCTGGATTACAATTACTATCGACATTTCCTTCAGGGTAACACCTCCTTTTCATAGCATACATACATAAATTCTATATACATATTAAGTATGTTTATGGATTTATTTTTTCTGAATATTTGATCTTTGATCATTTAGCAATATTACGATTTATTAGCAAGCTTAGATTTTATGTTAGCGAAATTTATTTATTATTTTCAAATATTTAATAAAGAGAAGCGGCAAATTGAGAAAAATAAACGAAAATAACAGTAATATCTTTGGTATATATCTGAGAGATTGGTAACATGGGTCTTAAAACCATCTGAGGTCCTAGCTCATAAGACTTACCGCTATCGGCAGACAGATAAAAGGATATTGTTGAATGTGCTACCCTATACCACACAATTAAAAATTTTTATTTTATTTTTTATGTTTCGTTTAAAGTTTTTCTCGGGGGAACATGAGTTTAGTTATGGGATGAATATTTTAGAAATTATGAGCATAATGACAAACTTATTAATGATTCTTCGAATAGCGCTGAAGGGTTAATTTAAATGCAAATGAAAGTTTTCATATGAAGACGTAAAAAAAGAAATCGATATATTGTTTTGCTCGCATTTCATTAAAAATAGTTTCTTCATAAAACATGTATTGTCAGCCGAATACTGATTATTTACAATATTAAATGTTTAATAAAATTATCCACGTTCGCAATTAAATAAGATTTTGTGTCCCCTTTTGTAACGGAAATTTTTGAGTGTGTCCCAATGTTCAGACAAACATCATACCCAGCTAGCATTTTTTATCATAATCGAATCTTTTGCGAGAATCAGCTTTAAGGGCAAAATAAAAAATCTTACGCTACAGTTGGGTGAATCATCAAAAAGAATCATTTATGATACGATTTTCTCATTCATTTTTGATAAATTTTATAAAAAACGAATAATGTTCTCCCCACGACTTTAACGAGACGACTAAACAAAAATTCAAAATATTCAAATGTTGCAGCTGTTGCTGCATTGAAAGTAAAAAAGTTTTTCGTTATAAACAAAAGCAATATCATAGCAAGAAGTTCTTTATCATCCAGCTGAGCAAAATGTGATTTAAAAATGATGCTAAAAGAATCATCATCACCGCAAAATAGGTTTCTTTACATTTTGTTTCTGTATTTTCAAGTGATAACTCAATTTTCAATCATCAAAAGTGATCTGAGAAGAATCCTTTAGGAGATTTTTGCAAAAAATATTCATCCAAATGCTAGCTGGGTAGTGAAGAATATTGTACACTTAAGTATATTGTATACATTGATGTGCGTATCATATTTACTTTCATATGGACATGTATTAGATTCTACATGGATGAAAGTAAAAGCGGATATGAAACGTGCGCCGTGTTTTTAAAATCTTCAGCCATTTTTATTAACTCGTGAAAATTTGTATGCGCCCCCTGAACATTTTCTCTTGCAGTTACCTGCTGGTGGCAATAATTTGAAGTGATATGTCAGGAAATATATGTCTGATTATGTATACACAGTACTTTGAGATGGCACTAAAGTATATAACTCTGCCCTTATATTACACTTCGGCACAATAAAAATGCGTCGTCTGCCAAATTCAGAAGTCAGCATAAAAAATTCCGATTAGCTAACATTGTTTGTGTTCATCGCACCATATTTCCGGACCGGTCCTAACAATCACAAAATAATTTATGGATTATTACTGCTCACAAAAATATCTTTATTTTTAGTGTAACTTTGCTGGCGATGTGTGTTTCAGGATTCCTTAATGGCATTGCCAGGATATTGGAAATTGTGTTTTTTTTACTTTAGTCCTTAAAATGTTTAAAAGTTAAGAAACTTTTATGCATACCATTACAATGGTATGCATAAAATAGAAGTTCCAATGAACAAGTTTTTATTCGAAAATTGGATATCCATGGAGAGGGTCCAGAAATATTTTAATATTTAAAAAAAATATATATACAATATGTTCCCTAGCCGTGCGCGGTGAAAAAACAACACATCACTTAACTAAAACAAAAATGTTAACAAAATAAAGTCACTTACAAGCAGATTTTTTTTTATGAAAAATATTTGTTTAAAGTTCAGTAATTTGACTATAGTGTTAAGGAAACCACCACAGGACAATTAAGTACTTTAAGTTTGGATCTAGAACGTATCAATAATTATTTTAATTATGTCAATTGACCTTCTCCAGTGCTGAAAAGTGACCGGTTCCTCTCGTATAAAAATCAAGAGCTCAAAAAAATTGTTAGCTCAATAAATAGGCCGGTTAGCCGACTTACCTGGCTTATCCGACTTAGCTGGCTTATTCGGCTTAGCTTGTTTAGACGGTAAAGTTTCTAACGGCTAAAAACCAGTTAAAGGGTTTCATTCATTTATACTGTTTGACGATTTAAAATACACGGATAGCTAAAAAATAATTATTAAATTTTATAATCTTATAGGTAAAATTTGGCCGGTTAAGACAGCTAATTAAGCTAACGGCTTTTTTCACAAAATACGGTTAAAAGTTAACGTGCACTTTAACGGTAAATTTTCTATACCGAACTAACCGTTAAAGTTCACGTTAACTTTTAATCGTTCATTGTGAAAAAGGCCATAAGGCAGTTAAGCCGGCTAAGTAACTTAAGCTAGGTAAGCTAACTTTTTTAAACGACTTGGATGGCCAAATTGTACAGCTCTAGTTTTTGGGAACCAGTTACGGGTCTTGTTTTGTGACAGACTTTCTTCTCTCTAGGAAACATAGAACACTCAACAATATAAGAACCGCAAAAAATGCATCAGCTATTTGTGGACTGACTTGAAGGTAATGTGGTCATTGCTTATTGGTCAGATCTTAGTTGTGTATGGATCGATAATATAATATAGATCCATTGCTTCTTTTCTATAGAAACATCTCGAATCTATCGAACACGGGCATGTTAACAGATTGACGGACGAGGTCAATAAATTGATTCCATAGAAATATTTATTATTTTATAGACAGGCGGCATTAATTTTCACGTTTATACTTAAAAAATAATAATATCCGGATAATTAAAGAAATTTCCCGACTACATATTCCCAAGTCTTTTATAACTCTATTTTTTATTCAAGTTAACAAATAAAATAAATAGAAAAATGTAGTTTTATTTCCCATTTAAATCTCATACGAGTGTAGTAGACCTTCTTTTCATTAAAACTAACTCATTTCATGCAATTACTTTTTCAAATGCTATTCCCATATATTTTACTCACAAAGACATAATGAGCATAAATTAAAAAAAAAAATAAATCAAAATAAAACGTGCAAAATTTGCATTAATAAGTCTCAAGGAAGTTCGCACTTTTATTTTATTTTCCTGGTACAGAGACGCCAGGCAGGCACATTTTTAAAAGTCATGAGTTTTATTCGTGCAGGAACTTTATGTTTATTGGGTGTGTGTGTGAAAATTTTGTTATTATTATTGTTTTTTTATTATAATAATTTCAAATGTGTTTAATTAACAACCATATGCTTATTTAAATATTTATATTTTTACACACGACTTGTTTATTGCACAATACCCAACAGCCCAAGAGCCCAAGAGCCCAACACCCAAAAAACGAAAAATTTTATATGTATCTCACGCTCATGCAAAAACTTCCCTAGAAAAATGTGAATTTTTAATAAACTTGAAAGCAGGGATATACTGTATTTTAATCTAAGTATTAAATTGCGTACGCTAGAAAAAACACATAAAAACGCACACATACCAACTAACATACAGGCAATTTATAAACTTTTTATTTTTAGTCATTCATTATTAGGTGTTTTTTTTATAAAACGTATTTTTTTGCAGATAAAACAATATTCGTGTGAAACTTCCACGTTATTTCAGTAAAGACTTTTGCCACATTTGATTATTAAGGGATTCAGATTTTGACATTATTGCAGCCAACATTTGAAAAAAATAACAATTTTTAAAATTTAGTGTCAAGAAATGCCAGTTTGAATAAGAATTAGGAAATTTCCGCTAAATTGTAACATTCTTATCCTTTTATTTTTGCAAAAGGTACAACCAAATGAATCACCCTGCATATGAAACACGCAAATGTACTCGAGAGTTTGTTTTTTTAAATACATATTTCTATGTATTCACATTTCAAAGTAGATCTTGTTTATTTATTCAGTGGAAATTGCCAACGATTACTAAATTACTTTACTTTTTATAAAAATTAGTGAATTTACGTGAATAAAAACAAATTTGCCTACACAACAATTATTCGGTGTAGAAATAAATACAAAATTTCAAACCTGAAATTCAGGCGGATCTGCGTACTAGGAAATTCAGGTTTGCAGTTTTGAATTTATTTCTACACGGAAAAATAATCGTGTAGAATTATGTACAAAATTTTGTTTGCATACACAAAAAATGTTTATACATATTTTTAAACTTACAACACACAAAAACACTAAAAAAGAATAAAAATTAAATTAAATAAATAAATATATAAAAATAAGTAAATGAAAATAAATAATAAAAATATATATATATATATAAATTTTTATATTTTTAAACTTACAACACACAAAAATATTAGAAATGAATTACAATATACGAAAAAATAAAAATTTCTAAATTCCGTGACCAAGCAATTGTCTGAACGATAGTTTTTGTTTAAGTTGACGAAAAAAAACTCTCCACCTATTGCTATAACATGCCTGTAATAGACAAAGAATGGTAAAACTCCGAGTACTTTTCTTCTGGAACTGCGTACTAGCAAACGGAAATATCTTTAAAAACCTTAAATTCAATATTTTTTCACATACTTCTTATGGCAGCCTGAAATTCAGGCAGAGGTGCATACTAGGCTTTATTCGTAAATTTAAATATATTAAACTGTTTTTAAATTTACGTAGAAATATGTTATTTTTAATAGTCAAAATCAGAGCGAAGCCTTTTAGTTCCAAAGGGAAAAATGTATAAAAAGAAATTTTTTATTCCATCCGTACAAGGGACATGACCTTTTTCTACATCAAAAGAGACAACAAAAATGCTTTTTTTAAGTAATTTTAAGTGCCTTAAGTTTTTCTTTTACTTTAATGTCTTTCTATATATAAAAATTATTATATTATAGTCAGTGTAAATTTAATTATGCAAAAAAATTACAAAAAAAAAATGATTTAAAATACGCCAAAACATAAGTAAAGTTGTAATAGATCAAAATGTTTTAATCTAGTGCAAATTGTAGAGTCGATTCGATAAGCACAATAACCATTTATTTATAATAAATATAAGTTCGATTTCAATTGTATTAGTTCCATTTGCGCCAAATATCCCGAGTACTTCCGCAGTGGCGTGCAATAATGTCCAAGGAAATAACGTTCATAGACGGCTATACAATAAACTGCAATACCAGTTCATAGGGTTTATTTGAATTTTTGATGGACATTATTTTCTTTTCAACATTTTAGTAATTTCTGGAGCGATATGCAAATTAAATGGTAATTAAGATATCACTATGAAACTTAGAATATCAGTAGATGAAAAGTTCAAAACTCAGAACATCATCGCAGACGATGTTTACTTTTAGCGCACACTGCACTAAAGCGGGCCAAATTTAACTGGTTCCTGATATAAGCTTGTAGCAAACTATCTTAACCAAGTAGCGCTATGGTATCATAAACAAGTTTTTTGCTTGTAAAGTATATCAATTTACTTATATTTACTTAACATGATTATTGTGACATGAACTCAGTGGGTGTGGCTCAGAATTTAATTTGTTCCTACAAAAACATCCTTAAAATATCGAAAATAGGATTTTATTCGTTCTCTTTTTTTTTAAATCTTATCATGCAAAAAGCAAAAAGATATATTGTTTTATATAACATTATACCAACGTTTAAAAAAATATGTTGAAACACAAAATTTTGATTAAATATAAATCCCTTTTGTTAATACATTTATTTATATTGCATTGTATTTTTACTTGAAATGTTTTTGAAATAATTTCTCTAAATATATTGTTGTGTTTAAAAATATTATTTTCATGAGACTGCACAACCCCATGCACTCATTTCTACTCTAGATAGTATGCGCCGACACACATCACTCAAATTTATTCCTTTTTAATAAAAATTTCATCAAAACAGAAACGGCATGCAGCAGCAGCAGGCAGCAAAACATTTCTACAGTCGAAATGACAAAGCGGAACTTTAATATTTTACCACTTTTTTGCCAAACTTTGCAGTCAAAGGGCATTTTAACGTAATGAATAAATGAGTGAACGAATGAACGAATAAATTTATGAATATGAATTCATATTTGGACTGGGTTAAATTTCAAAACTTTTTTTACTTTTTGTTAAATATTATGATCCACATCTTATTTTTATTAAAATAATAATTTCAGAAATTGTTGTTAAAATGTTTGTCATCACATTTGTATGCAGATAATATTCAAAATGTTGTACAAGATGTCAGTTGCATTAGATCCATTGCCGACATGGCATTTAGATTTTATTAGTTTCATTTAATTTAATTTATTTATACTTTTTTTATTATTTCTAATTAAAGAATAATTTTATTCGTAAAAAAATAATACTTACAAAATATTAGTTGTGTTTACGTCCTTGATAATTTATAAAAACACTGTGGTCAAGTTTCCAACTTTTTTAGTTGTACATGAATTATTTGGTGCCAAGGCATTGAATAATTTTAAGAAATCAAACTCAAGGCTGATTTATAACTTTCAATTAAATCAATATAGCAGTTCGAAAAGCTCTTTCATGTTTCCAAATAATTTGTTTCTTACAAAATGTATTAAATTTATTTGGAGTATTCAAAAATACGGTTGAAGCTCTCCTCATGATATTTTATTAGCACCACCGAAATCATGGCAAGTATACAATCTTCTTCTAATCCACAAGAAGGTAAAATTTTTTGAAAATAAATTTCTCTTTTGATAAAATTATTTAGTTTAATAAAAATCCATTATTAATCTTGAACCTGAATTAAAAAATTATATAAAATTTTAAATAATAAAATATTTATTCATTTGCAAACCTTGTACTAGAGATCGTACTTGTAGGTTTTAATTAACGATGTAGAAGCGTCGTGTCACGCGTGAGTGAGAATATATGTACTCACGCACTCACGAAATAACTTTCTTAACTTTGTTAAAAAATTTCCATTTTTCCGTAAACAGCAAAAAAATTTTTGAACAGCTTTTATTCGAAGTCGGTCAATGGTACACGTATGTGTGTGTGTGTCTGTGTGTGTGTGTGTGTGTGTGTATCTCAATGATGCAAAATATGACACAATTGATTGGGCCATTTGCGGCACTTTTGAAAAATCAGCTAGTTATTTAAACCCATTCGAACACGTTCAGTACATTTTTCGATGTAATTTTTTGCCTGTTTCGAACACTACTTTTATTTACAATATTGTTTTGTTTGTCAAAGAAAAAAACTCCTTACTTTTGTTTTCGAGCCTGTCTTGTTTCAAATAAAAATTCTTTTAAGTATACGATGTTAACACACAAAATAACTAAGTATACTGTCTAACCATTGTTGATAATTAAAACATTTCTATGAATAAAATTTGTTTAGATATACGAATTTATACATAATTATTCAAGGAATTCTTTCTATGTACTCCTCAGCATGTGCAGAAAGATTTTTTTCTTTCCAAAATATGATTAAAACCAATATAAGGGATCGTCTTCATGTAAATGCCGTGTCATCTTTAATACAATCGAAAGATTTAATGGAATCTAATTGTAGTTATGACAAAGATATTTTAAAACTTATAAAACAAAAATATGTTACAAACAGTAACATCACAATTAAGGAACGGTTGGACAAAAACTATACAATAACATTAGAATGACTTATAAAATATGCTTTTTAACACTAGAAAGAAGGGCAGGGGTTATTTGACCCATTTTTAGATCTAACTGCCAATATTTCTTTTATGAGTTATTTGTCTGAATTGGTATTTCGTGACTTTTATTAAAGTGTATAAAATTTAATTTAAAAGAACTCCAATTTTTTAAAGTGTTCCAAGCCCAAATAAATAGTACATTTACCTAAAAAGGCGGATATGAGTCATTTGACCTATTTGCATATCTGACTGCCAATGTTTCTTTTATCAATTAGTTTTCAGATTTTTTATTTCGTGACACGAATGCAACAAAAGCAAAATGTATAATAACTTTTTTTTACTTATTAAAACCCATTTATTTCTGATATAGTTCCCTCTGAGTATGCAAAATATGTTTCAATGTGTCATTATTCCATTGCAGTTTCATTATTTCAATTACAGTTTATTTTTCATCAGTGTGTGATAATTTTGCAATATGACTCGATCTCTTTGATGAAAGTGAAAATGAACCATTAGTAAATGTTGAAGACAGTGCTATTTAGTTCCAGAATCAAGTTCTAGTGATAGCTCTAATTATAGTTCAAATAATAACATACCATTAGGAATTCTGTTTTTTAGTTATGTAAAAAAGAAATGTGTAATTATATATTTCTTTTTACCTCAATTATACAAAGCGCAACTCCTCCAGAGCACATGTCTTGAAGTTTGATCAATACTGGACAGTGAACACAGTATGCGATCAGCAGGCGGAATTCTTTGAAAAGTTTTTGCGAAAACTACTCTACACTAGGTTGCTAGCCTGCTCGTAATATGGTTGAATATCCAGGACCTACATTTTATGCAAAACAGCGTATTAATGTCGAATTTGTGAGACAACTTTGCCATATAAACTGGAATATATTGTTGCAAGAGCTAGAACAATTCATCTTTGTTTTAAATAAATGCCAAAAATTAAAAGATCTTCAAAACAAAAAGGCACCTACTCAAAACAAAAAATACTAAAACTAAGAAATTAAACAATATCAAAAAAATAATATCAAAAGAATGAAAAAAGCGCTAAAACAAAAAAAAAAGATACAAAATCTCCAAAATCTAATAAGATTTCCAAAACAAAAGAGCATTATCAACAAAATAATACCAAAACTCAAAAAGAAGACAACATTAAAAAATCTAATAAAAATAAAAAAACGCCAAACTAAAAAAAAGCCAAAACGAAAAAGCGTTTAAACAAAAAAAGCTAAAAAAAACTAAATAATTGTTAAAACGAAAGAAGCGCTTAAGCGAAAAACAAGCATTAAAACGAAAAAAAACCCTAAAACTAAAAATTTACTAGAATTAAAAAAAAGCCAAAGCGAAAAAAAATCGCTAAAACTAAAAAAACCGCAAAAACTAAATAAACCCAAAAAAAATTCGTTAAAACGAAAAAAAGCTGAAGCAAAAAAAATCAAAACGAATAAAAAAAGTCCGCAAAGCAAACAAAAATCGCCAAAACGAAAAAAATGGAATTCTTTACTGAATATATTTAATTTCAGTGCATCATTAACTAATTATACATAGTTGCATTATATATTAAGTGACTATTTTTAAAGAGATTCTTGCGACCATGATCCAATAATTAGGTCTATACATCTCTACAACAAAAATGTCATAATCGTGAAGATGTCAAACAAACTCCATATATATTTTGTTTAGTTTTATTTTATATGAAGCTTGGCATCTTTACGATGGTAAACAATAAACAGCTGACGAGTTTCGTTGACCCGATTATTGGATCATGCTTGTGAAGTTGAATAATTTTTCTTTGAAACTTAATGAAATTATATACATCTAGAATGCGGAAGATTGCGTCGTCTGTTGGCCATACTAGTTTACTTAAAATCATAAGCATGACCTCATATTCACTGAATAGGCAGGGGTCAAAAAAGAGAACTTCTTGCAATGACTATCCTATATAAAAATCATTGGCAATTATTCAGACTTACACTATTTCCGGATCACAAGTTCGGAATCTTATTAACTTCCTTGAATGCTCTTTTTTCCTGGGACCATACTTTCTCTTTATGCACATTCTTTTTCATGACTCACAATAAGTCTGTGTGACTGGCTGTTTAATCAAACGTTGATGCAAGATGTAGCTTTCGTTACCACACACACACAACAAAGGGGAGCATTACCTTAAAAAGTTTTCTTTTAATAAATAATTTATATAAAAGTATTTTACATATTTAAAATAAAAGAAACCATTTTTACAAATATTATTTTTTTTTTTATATTATTTTTATAAGCTCAATGGATTTCATCAACATAAAAATTATATTTTATGTACATATTTAAAATTCCAACAAAAAACGATGACTGTCCTTACGATTCTTATATTTTTAACGTCTTTTGTTTTTAATAAAAAAAACTTTATATTGTAAGTTCACGAATAACGAAGAAGACTAATAAAATATCGAAATTTTATGAAAAATATTAATTTAGCAACAACCGCAAATTAAAAAAATTATATATCTAACAATCACTTGCAGAAAAAAAATATCCATTAATAGCAAAAGCACATACATACTTCTAAAGAAAATCAAACAGAAGATTTATTTATTTACCTCTTGTTTGAAACACCACAGGGTACCCAGTATTAACACAGTCATTACCGGTCTCACGACTTACATGTTGGTTAGGTCACAATGTACATATGTATAAAGTATGTATGTGGTATCACGTGTGTTACATTTTTTCCTCAGCTAGATTTTCAACTGTCTGCTACTATTCCTTTGACATTTAGAGAATATGATTAACACACACACACGGCAGGGGCATGTGTATACGAATGAGCAAATGCACAAACCACCCATTCCGAAGGAAGCAGCAATAGCTTTTCAGCAATCTAATCTTCTATGTATTTCTTTATTTTTATGTATGGATATACATGTGTATCTATGAAAGCATTTTTTAATACTCGCTGAACTTTAACCACCAGAGGCTCGGACTTTCACGCAAATTTATTTTAAGCGTTTAACAAATGCACCTAAAAGTTAAAAATATGCGAAAAATATGCATTTACCTACGAACAAAGTACTAAAACTAAAATAATATAACAATATTTTTTTTTAATTTTTATTATTATTAGAGAAAAAACATAAAACAAACATAATTTGGTCTATTATTTAATGCAACCGAATTTTATCTGCGTTGCCGGTCGGCAACTGGGTGCAGGAAAGGCACTAAGTAGCAACTGAAATTGACAGCTCTCAGTTCCTAGTTGCCATCAGTAGTATCATTTTCAGCAACTGGCACCCAACTGAGGCTCAGTTGCCATCAATAATCGGCCGGCCTATTAATATTTTTCTCAAAAATTGAGAAATATGCATTAAAAAACTTTTTATTACTCCAAAAATATGCACTTATTGCCATAATAAGTAAAAATATGCACTAACCACCAAAATATGCAAATATATGCAAGTATAAATCAATGCCAAACTATTTAAAATAATATAAAATAAATAGTTAGTCAATACTTCATTATCTATCAATACAAAAAACATGCATTTGCATGAAAGTCCGAGCCCTGTTAATCACTTAATGTTAAAATAATAAAAGCTAAAAACTTAAGCCCCATCACGATAAAAATACCTATCAAAAATTTATCAAAATTGTAAAAGTTTATTTTTAAATTAAGTCTAGTAATATTACAAAATTATCCTCTAAAAGAAAGTCTATCGATATCATATAAATTTCAACATGATTTTATAACGATATCTTGTATTTATCTTCTAGAAGAAATGT
Source organism: Panzeria rudis (assembly GCA_956483635.1). Taxonomy (NCBI): domain Eukaryota; kingdom Metazoa; phylum Arthropoda; class Insecta; order Diptera; family Tachinidae; genus Panzeria; species Panzeria rudis. The sequence continues at coordinate 152,220,130 of OY101450.1, forward strand.
TCTAAAATGGTGATTCGCTGTCCCTAGAGGATTCTTAACAATATGCCCGGGGGTCCGCAAATAGTTACAACTAAATTGCATAATGATTTCTTAAAATTATTTTCATTTTAGTCTAAAAAGAGTTTTGTAATTCACGCTCAAGGTCGCTACAACATTTGTGTTAAATTATTATTTTGGGAAAAAAAGGAATCATTTAAAGACATGCTACAACTTTTTAAGAAATAATTAATTTATTTTATATAAAACAAATACATGACTGTTGTAAGCAGTTTCCCTTGCAAACCTCCTGATATTTAAACTCAATTTTTTTCTGGGATACTTAAAAATCAAATAATAGAGGGTCCGCTAGGAAGCAAAAAATTTCATAAAGTGGCCGCAACCCAAAAATCCGTGAATACCAGTGCTACAGAAGTATGCGTTTGTATTTTTTGAAGTTGCACAATCTCTCTCGAAGGACGTCCACGAAATTTACTATTGAAATATTTTTTGTTACATGACATATGATTTTGAATCAGTTCTGCATTAGTTTTCTTATTCGGATACTAAAAATTAACTGCAGTATCATATTAGAGCTATAGAGCCATTTATGCGCACAGCACTGGTTCAATATACATATAAGAAAGCTAAAATCAAGGGCTCGGGAAATTAACTTTCTAATGCAAAATGCAGACACGTCGAAATTATACATAAATGTCAATGGAAGTAGCAAATTATCGCCACTTTTTAATTTGGTAGAAAAACTTTATTACTATGGTACATTTGCGGTGCGAACAGTCAGTCTACTGTGCAAACATCAGCAACCAAATGAAATTAAAATAAATTTTTTATAGTTCTAAAATTTCGTAGCTTTTAAAAAATCTTTACGAAGATTTAAGCACGATTAAAAATCAGGCTAATTCTTCTTTCCAATAAAACTAATTTTAACAAAATCGAACGACAATGTTAAAAGTTATTTCAATTTCAAAAAATTATTCCTACCAATATGTGACTTAACTCTGTATCGGTGTCGTATCGGCAAAAAGGCGTATCAATGCTTCCTTAATTAATTTTTTTCTTAATTATGAGAAAAGTTTATTTCTTTATTCTTCATTCTTTATTCTCAAACTAAAAATGTTGTATTTTCTAACTAATTTTTCTAAAAAAAATTTTTAGCAATTTTGAATTCTGCTTTTTAATTAACAAAAAAATAGTTGTGACAATCGGCTGCGAAGATCAATATCAATATCACCAAGTTCTTGATAGGTAAAATACCAACTCATTTCTAGGCAATCTGTACGCTTAGGTGGCATTTTAGGTACGAATAATATTTGAAATTAGCATAACTTTTAACAGAGTTAATCGATTTTATTACTTGAAAGAAGAATTAGCCTGATTTGTAATCGTGTATAAATATAGTATTTTGAGTTTTTCGTGGGAACCCAAGTCAAAAATAGAAACATGGTCATAACTTTTAATTTCCTCGTACGATTATTTCTTTATTTTTTTTTATACTCACTTTTCGTGGAGCATTTTTTTTTTGTAAAATTTACTCCCAGACCAGTTGTGCTACTTGGCGTTCGGGAAAATCAAATACTTTTTTTACATTATTTGAAATTTATTTTTAAACTAGAAACTCTTTAATTAATATTGAACTGTTTGCTATTGAAATCATGCCCAAGCATTTGATATTTTTAGTTCTATTTACATTGTTTTTTTAAGCTATCGAGTGTAATATTTAACAACAATATTTCGAAACACACTTAAATAACTTTTTTTTTGCAAAACCCAAAAAAGAAAACAATGAAAGAACGCAACATTTAACAATAAAATTGCAAAATAATACTCAATTGAAGAAGAAAAATAGTAAAAATATTCCATGCATTTGAAGCTCAATTTACTAGAATAAATGTTAAGAGTTAAATAATGTCCTTGGTTGCATGGATGACGAGCAAAATGTTGCTGCAATTCTTTTATATTTATTTATTTTTGGTGCACACAAAATGAGTTACCAGGAGGAAAAAAAAGAAACAGCAGCACTAGTGAGTGTACAACAAACATCAGATTTTTGTCTCCCTTTTTTTCTTTAGAACAGCGAATATTGCTGCAATGCACGGTGGTCAATTCTAGACAAAAGTCCACAACTTTTTTGTTCGTTTTAAAGAATAGCATAAGTTTGCTTATAAGGAACAAGGAAAAACCAACAATAACTTTTTAACCTATTTAGATTTTAGTTTTAAATTTTACCGAAAGAAAGGTAAGCCACACCGGCGAAAGTCGGTACATTACGGCGATAATGAAATTTTAGCTTTAAGACAACAAGTAAAACCATCACCTTTGGTCTAATATTGACAGTAAAATAGTTATCTGAGAACGAAATTGGGACAATAGTTTTCCCCCATATGCAAAAAAATAAAGTGTGCTTTAAGTGTACATTAAAACCGGGTTATCATGGAAATTTAGCTTTTATGTACATTTCAAGCGCACTGTATTTTATTGCATATGGGGGTTAATGTTTTAAAGTCTTCCATTAAAACGTTTGTCAAAATTAAAAAAATATATGTACGTAATTATTAATTGAGCTGAAAATGTGTATAAGTCGGAAGTTATGTTTATTTGGCTTAAGTTCACAATAATTGAATTAATGTAAATTCAAATTATTTTTAAGAGTGGAATATTAGAATATCTAATCAGACTAACAGAACGGATTAGTACTACTAATTTCGACAGCCGCTACGCTGTCATCATCAGCGTCCTTTATTCGCTTTTACCACGTTTGATCGTGGATACTAGTATTAATGAAACATCAGCTATTTAACCAAATTGTATGAGGAAATAGAATATGAGTCCTATTCGTTTTATTAATATGGTGAGCCGAACAAATTTCACCTTCTGATTCTATATTCCAATTTTTTTAACTCTGCTGTCTAATTTAAAACTAAAAAATCAGAATGCAAATTATGACACAAATATAAAAACCTGTTTAAGAACATGTACAATAACAATAGCTTGATTTATCGTAGGCGGAGCTTACGTACAAGCAAAAACCAATAAAAATAAGATTTGGAAAAATTGGAATATAGAATCAGAATCGGCTCACCATATTAATAAAAGGAAAAGGACTCATATTCTATTTCCTCATACAATTTGGTTGAATATCTGATGTTTCATTAATACTAGTATCCACGATCAAACGTGGTAAAAGCAAACAAAGGACGCTGATGATGACAGTGTAGCGGCTGTCGAAATTAGTAGTACTAATCCGTTCTGCTAGTCTAATTAGATATTCTAATATTCCACTCTTAAAAATAATTTTAATTTACATTAATTCAATTATTGTGAACTTAAGCCAAATAATAATAACTTCCGACTTAAAAAAATATATTTTGATAATTTTTGACCGTTTTGACCATCGTGCAGTGGTGCTAATGCAGTGGAATTGGAAATTGTAGCGCAGTTGTCGCTAGCGCAGCATCAACATCAGTTGTAAATGCCAACAACCATGTTATATTTATTATTATTATTATTGTAGTTGTGCGTACATGTTCATGTATATCGTTTTAGCCACTGGCATTGTTGTAAGTATGTATTTGTTGTTTGTTACAAGTGATGTTGTTGTAGTGGACATCAATAAAAATGTTGTCGCTTTATATGAGTCACATATGGCACGAATGTGATAAGAATAGATACTACGAGTACCACTTCACTCTTAGTATTTTTGTTGCATTTCAAGTTACCAGTTTTTTTTTTTTAGTTTTCGTTAACACATTTTCCCCAAAATTAGAACAAATGAAAAATGTAGATGGGAAAATCAAATGGAAAATAAATTGTTATAGATTTTGTTTTCTTTTTTCAAGTGTATGTATTTTATTTTCTTTTTCGAGTTCACCAGAATTGAGAAACCAAACAAATATCTTAACAATTTTATTTATGTTTAAATTTTGTGAATATGTTTGTAAAGTTTTTAGACAAAAAATTCACAAGTATTAAATAAAAGCTAAAGCATGCTTCAAGACTAAATTTAATTTCGAGATCAAAAAGAGAACAAGTGTTCAAGTGTTTTTACAAGGTTTTAATTAAAAAGTTGAAATAAATATTCTATGAAATTAGGCCGATTTAAATAAAATGTTACTTACATACAACAAAATCCACAGAAAATACAAGCGTTAAGTCTTTTATCCCTTTAAGTATGCAATAAATTGCTTTCATAATTAAATTCATTATAAAAAATAAAATTAAAAAACAAAATGAAAAATATCTTGGAGCCAACAAAAATCCGAAACAGAAACTACAGAGCGAGGTGCTTCTGCCGCTTTTAATCAACATCACACAAATTGCCATAAAATTCCAACCAAAGAAAAGTAAAAAAACTGAAATTAAAACGAGGAAATAGAAACAGACGTTTATTAACAACATGGATTGAACGAGTAGATATGAAAGTATGTATGTATGTATTGTCATGAAAAATTTGAACTGAAGCCAAAAAGAACATTTATTACCCTTGTCGAATACTAGTTTTATTGCTTGTCATACAATTATTTGCATTTGTTTAAGGAAAAATAAAACGGCAAACGGGACAAATTTATAGAAAAATTCACAAATATATTTACCTTCATATAGACTGGCATAAAACAAGAGAGATTTAAGAGCGGCTATTGACCTTTTAACACTCGAAAGTCGAAACCATAAAATATGTAGAATAAAAGGAAAACCAGGACGATTTAAGAGGTGGATACAGAAGTTTAATTTTACATGCAACACAATGCATTTACAACGTTTATATGTCTGTATGTATGTATGTATGCACTATATAAAAATATATATCTCTACCAAAAGAGTAGACGGCAAAAAACTTGAACATTAAAAAAGAAAGTCGTGCAAAAGCCAATGCCAGTAACAGTTGAATTATGTAACAAAAAAAATAAAATAAAACAACAGCTGCAGGCATAAATTTTGGCTAAAAGCCAAAGCCGTGTAATTAAACATTGTCATAAAAAGCCATCATAATCATCATTATCATGATGATCACCATCATTAACGTCATGCAACACAAGAACAAATAAAACAAAAACGAAATGTAAAAACAACGAGTCATGTTTTGACAAATCCTCTGCAAAACAAACCGACAAAACCAAACAATAAAAATTAACTTTAATTTAATCAAGAAGTCAATAGATAAAACACTGGACAGTGAGTTGTATGTACCGTAACCAAAAGAAATGAATTTTTACATTTTAAAATTAAATAAAATCTATAAATTTCAGTTTCCACCTCACTCTAATTCGATGTTTGCTCCCCCATCAGAGGAAAACATTCGTGAACTATGAAAAGCACTTGTAAAAATAATTCCGACCAATACATTTTATGCTTTAACGCTTCTGTTGAATGATTAAATAAATTAAAAAACAAAAAAAAAACACTTAAGATTCATGCACATACACAAAAAAATACAGATACAAACAAACACACATGCATGCACATCGAACGCTTAAAATATGTTACGATTTTTATTGGTTTTCTACTTGTTGGTAATTTTTTATATCTTTAAAATCCATTTTCAAGAGGAAAATACATAAATTCCGTTCATGCAGATAGAAAGTTTTTCACCAGCTGGAATTGTTTCACACTCTTAACCGAAACACAATTTTTGTACAATACGAGTAATTAATTACATAAATATAAAGAGTCTTTTATATGACAGAAATTATTCTTCTTCCACAACTAATAAATTGGACAAGTGTAAGTCCAAGATGAGAGAATATTGGCGAGATTTGAGGAAGGAACCACTGTATTTTTCAAAAAGAAATTTCGATGATGGTTCACTAATGGTCTGGGGTGTGTTTAACAAGTGGATAGTATTCGTAGATAGATTTCAGACAAACTTAAGATGAAATAATGAAGCAAAATTTCGATTTTCTAAGTCTTTGTCATATCTTGCAAAACAAAATACTTTCTAAGATAAATTGAGGTCGTTGAATACGAAAATGGTATTCATTTATTTTTCATAATGCGCGTTTTCCCGATATTCGCGAAGAATACGTTTTTTGGGGTTTTTTAGTATTTTCGTTTATTGGCGAAAACTTCAAGAACGGCTCATCTGAATAAAACTATTGTACGATGTTGTATAGATATCACCCTATTCTTTCTTTCAATACACTGACTGTGCCGATCGTATAAAATAGTATAGAGTTACAGGCCTTAAAAATTTTAAAAAGTACACAGAGGGAAAAAAGTGTTCTAGCATATTGAGAACGAATCGTGAACAATATTTCGTTAACTTTCGGTATCATATTAAGTTTAATGCGCTATCAAAATTAAGAACAAACGGTACAAAGATATCATCAGTTAATAAATCAAGAACGATCTGTAATAAAATCATGAACGCATTGTACAAAAATACCATAAGTTAATAAATTAAGAACGACTCGTTATCAAATCAAGAACGACATGGTATCAAATTAAGAATAATATTTACATAAATACCATATGTTATCAAATCAAGAACGAGATGGTATTACACGATTAAAATTAAATATTATATATACGACACCGTTCCCAAAAATATTTATTTTTGCTTGCTGTATCAACTTTGAGGCTTTTCTTAAATTGGGCACTTTTTTTCCTGAGGCCTTATTTCGCAGCGCGTCCTTACGCCTAAATTCATACGTCTCTGAGTTATCATATGACATAAATTTCTAGCTCTTAGAAAACCACAGTCAAAATTCTAACTTCCAATTAATTACATGCAGAATAGGTTCCATTTGCACAGAGTTGGAACTACAAATATTAACAGAGAACTACAGATATTAACAGAGAACTACAAATATTAACAGAGTTGGAACAGAGACCTACAAATGTTAACAGAAAACTACAAATATTAACAGAGTTGGAACTACAAATGTTATCACAGAGTTGGAACTACAAATATTAATTATAACGAACTATTATCGTGTCGTAGTATCCATGAACATTAAGACATTTTAAAAATCTTCATAACGTTGGTGGACATTACGACATTGAATGTTACGACTTGTAAAGTTTGGGAACACTGTAATCAAACCAATTTACTTACAAATATGTATACGAATTTTAAAAATATAACTTTTCACTTCCCCATAATGAAATGAAATGCAAACAAATTTCTACTTTATTAGGCTTTAACCGAATAAATGCAAAATTTATCCTTAAAAACTACAAAATTTATATTTTATTTGGTCATTTTTATATTGATGTTCATTTATATGTTAATATTGTTGCTTCAATAGCCATTGTGCAAAAGTAAAAATAATAATAAAACCATAAAATTGGTGCAGCAAATAAATGCAATAATTTGCGATGTATTTGTGAGAAAAAAAAACTTCGAAACCTTCAATATAAAAATGTTGCAAGCAGCTAAATTGCAACAATTTTCCCAAAATAAAAAAATATAAAAAAACTGTTTATAGACAGCACTCAACGGAGTAATTAATAATCCTCAAATGGTTGATAAAAATTACAATATTTTGTCGCTCTTGTTAACTTTCAAAATAAGAGCATAACAAATATGTGTGCTTGCATGTGCTTTCAGTTAACACTTTCCATCGCTGCAATCATGAAATAAAAAATCTGCACAAAAGCTTAAAGTTTTTTCTTAAATAAATGTCATCATTGTCAATAAAAGTCTCATGCTTAATTAATTATTTTAAAGTTTATAATTATTGGATTTATTAATATTTTATTCCAATCGAATTATTAAAAAATATTCAGCATTTACTTAGATCGTTTTTGCAGTCTGCGTCAAAAAGTCAAAAGTGTCTTCAACCGATAACGTAAAATCACTTCAAAATGTTTGCTGGGTTTCCTTTTGCACATTGTCAAATCTGTATAAATTTATTATCACTGAAAGCATGAAAAGTATTTTAAAACCTCAAGATTTTTGAAATGCAGTCTAAATGCGAAGGTTCGGCAGAAAATTAAAATCTAGATATAAGATAGGAAAATACTTTTTTTTTAATTGGAGAGATATACACTGAAAATATTATTATTGTCAGTTTAAGGGACTTTCATGACTTTTGTGTCTGTCTTTTAATGTTATGTATTGGCTACATGATGGTACGACATGAAGTTTTCCTGCTCAAACCCAACCACACACAGCTCACCAAATTAACAGCGGCCTGAAGGCAAGACAATTAAATATATTCAATATCTGGCGCTTACACACGTACCAACTTTATTATTGAAACGAATGTACATACATATGAATTAGTGTTTTTCATTCGGGATTTCCCGGGAAAAAATTCCCGGGATCCCGCACATTTTCTGGGAAAAAAATACTGGGAATTCCCGGGATTTTTCGTAATATTGTTATGTCAACTTTACTTTGTAAGCACACATTTTTAGTGCTCTTAGAAAAATATGAAAAATAAAAAATATATATACACATTATTGAAATTCTTTGGATCGAAACTCATACAGTTCGACTAAATACATAATTTCAATTCTTAACACTACAGCACGAAGCATTAAAATATGTTTGATTATTTCCAATATATCAGGAAAAATAAACACGTATGAACCATAGACTTCGAAAGCAAAAGGCTTTTAAGCTAGGTATGAGAAAAAGAGAAAGCACAAATAGTGTTTGGCTAAGACAAATATGGTGAAATTTTTAATATACCAAAAAAAAGCTTATCTAAGTTTGGAAAAAATCTCCTCACTTGTAAAGAGCTTTATGCAAATTGGTCTAAAGCTGGATATTTATCTGCTTGAGTTTGAGGGCTTAGAGTATAAGAAGAACTCTGATAATGGGATCGTGGTTGATCCCGAATATATGATGGTGTTAAGTTCGACCCTTATACAAAGTCGAGAATTTGTCTTTGTCTTTTTCTATTATTACATGCTTTGAAAAATCATTTCTCAATAAAACTAATTAAATTTTTGGATCAATTCATTATTTCAGTTCAATTTTGCTTAGCAATATGAATTGCTCAATATTGGCCTATAAAATAAAGCATAAATCATATTTCGCATAAATCTTTTCTGGTTATAAAGCTAGAGCAATTATAAAAAAGTCTCAAATTGGTAAAATTTTTACTTTAGATGGCTACTAGTCAGAAGTTAAACAATAAAAAAAATTTAATTTCTTATTAAAATTAAAAAGCATGCGACACGGCACACCTTCATACATATTTGTTGGAATTACTCTGTAAAGAACTGAAATTATATTTCTTAACTTACTTTTAATGCATTAATAAATTTATTTAATAGATCTCATTAACTTCTATTTTTTTTTTGTTCAAATAAATTCGGTTAAATGATATATTGTATCGTTTTGTATTGGGCGGAAATTCCCGGGAATTCCCGGGAAATTGAAAAATCAATCCCGCTTTCCCGGGAAATGAAAAAGTCCGGGAAAAGAAAAACTCTAATATGAACATATAAATCTACTCGTACAAACTTACATATCGAAGCATGTGTCAGCGTACAAATTGCGTTGACAAATTAATTTCATCGCTAAAGCTGGTTTTTTATATATGTAAAATATATATAGATATATGAATGTATGTATGTATGTATGTATGTATGTATGTATGTATGTATGTATGTATGTATGTATGTATGTATGTATGTATGTATGTATGTATGTATGTATGTATGTATGTATGTATGTATGTATGTATGTATGTATGTATGTATGTATGTATGTATGTATGTATGTATGTATGTATGTATGTATGTATGTATGTATGTATGTATGTATGTATGTATGTATGTATGTATGTATGTATGTATGTATGTATGTATGTATGTATGTATGTATGTATGTATGTATGTATGTATGTATGTATGTATGTATGTATGTATGTATGTATGTATGTATGTATGTATGTATGTATGTATGTATGTATGTATGTATGTATGTATGTAAGTATGTATGTATGTATGTATGTATGTATGTATGTATGTATGTATGTATGTATGTATGTATGTATGTATGTATGTATGTATGTATGTATGTATGTATGTATGTATGTATGTATGTATGTATGTATGTATGTATGTATGTATGTGACAATATGTGTGTTAAAAAAAAAAACAGTAAATAAAGAAAAATTAAATCAATTAGAAAACTTATGGCTGACAATTGATTGGTTTATTTATTGGAGTGAGTGCGAACTAACGAGTATTTCACAGGTATTGAAGCCACACCTTTGGAAACTTTTTCATAAATTTAAAAAAAATCTAGAAAGAATTTAATTTAAACTTTCGTTCGGCTATATAAGAAGCTTAGTATTGCCCTTCCGTTTCCTAGGAATTCAAAACTTTTCATCGGAATCCATTGCAAATGAACAAAATAAATTTAAACTTTTCTATCATTTGGAGACTTGTTTTTGATAGAAAAACTAATAACTCTCCTTTTCAATTTTCATACATTTAATTAATTAACGTTAATTCTAATATGAAATATTCTGTCATGTCACAGCATGCCATTCCGATAGGAAGTGGTTGCAGTTCCGTAAGTTGCTTCTTCAGAAAACAAAAAACTAAAATTGTCTTCGTAATCAAACCACTTTTAAATTTAAAAGCGGAATTGACAAACACTTTTCTGCTAACTTCATTTGCACTAAATACTTAAAAACGTGCATACTTTTAGGAGCGGCTAATAAATATTTGGTCATGTTTTCCATGTGAGCTTTGTTTCTAAATACAAGAGTAAACAAACGTCTCAAGGTATAAAAGCATTATTATTATAAAAACGAAATACAAAATAAACGGAATCTAAAGCACTAAAAATTAACATTTTCGGAATTACAACTACGGAATCAAACGGAATCTGTGACACCGCTGATTGTCTTATTTTCAGTTCTTAGTGAATAATATGTTACGAGCTTTATCGTGATAAAAATTATCTTGAAATAAATATCAATTTAATGCGAAATAAACACTTTAAAATTTAAACAAAACGTTCTGCTGTTAAAAACAAAATGAATCTAAAAATTGTTACATAAGAAAAATTACATTCGGCCATGTTCTGTATATCATGTGGAATTAAAATGTGCGGAATGATCAAAGCATTGTTGTTGTAAATTAATATTTATAACAACAATGCTTTGATAATTCCACACATTTTAATTCCACATGAAATACAGAACATACCCGATAATTTTTTTTTATTAAAATTAATATTTTGAATTACGTGGAATTGGTATCGCTTTAAGCCAAAGTCTCCAAATGAAATAAGATTAAAGGATTTTAGCAAATATTTATTGTTTGTTCGCGTACACAGCTTGAATATCTTAATGGTCTCCAAATAAATTCAAATTTATGCAAACATTTGTGAAATTCGCAATGAAAATGTTTAATCAAATTACTTTCAAATGCATTTAATACAAACACTGCTCTGGTTTACTAATGTGGTAAAGGGAGCAATTATAATAAAATTCCCATAAATATATTCATTTATTTATTATTTAATATTTTTTAATTTTTGTATCGTTTAATTGTTTTTATTCGTTTACACTAGCAAAACCACAATTATTTACGATTTATGATATTAATAAACAAATGGCCTGTAATTTATTTATTTGTACACCGAAATGTTTAAATCAAATAAAGTAATTAGTTATAAAAAATTTAAATAATTAAATAACGCTTGAGCTGTATTGCAGGATATTTGCGTCAATTCAATTTTTTTTAATCGCATACACATGTATGTAGTTATATGTATATACAACAAATACTTACATTTAATTGGTGTTAATCAAACTAATGGATTTATTAAAATTAAATATGAAAATGATACACTTTCCAAAATATTTAAACAAATAAAGCCGTATACATAACAAAATCTTAGTATAAGCTGGCATAAGTGTTGAACTGGATCTTAACGGCATGTGCCTTTGACATTAAAAATCACTGTAAAATGTATTCATGAGCCACGACATCGTTTTGCATTGGTTCCCAAAGTCGAAATGTGTAGAAAAACTCGGTAAGACTCTGTTCAATATCATCACTTATGACAACTTTATGCCAGCCAAGTCTTTATTCATTCGTACGGCTGTTAGTTTACTTTGACTGCACATCATAAAAATGTTCACAATTCACATTCTAAATATTGTTAACTAGAAAAATAAAACAGATTCATATCGATTGAAAAATTATTTGCTGGGTTTTGAATAAGTTCCAGAGCCTACTATGCTTATTTTTGAAAATCATTTTTATATATTGGTAATTCTCAAATGGTTTTTGAAGGTCTGTACATAAGAAAAACGGTTTGTAACTGTTCAAAATTGTGTTTGAAGTCTACTGACGATTTGGTAAAGCGCCAATGAAATGTTGCAATGCTTAAGCTCCAGCAAATTTCATTTAAAATATTTTTAATTAGTTTAATTATAACTTAATAATTCAATAAAACCAAAATTAAATTGAATTTATTTACATGATTTTTAAGCGAAACATTTTCTTAATTGTATTAAAATATAGTATTTGCAGAACTTACAAATATTGTGAAATGATCATCAACTTAATTTATGTGTTTTTTTTATATTAAGTGAAAAAATACTTTTTCCCCACCAAAATGTGTTTTGTTCTCCTTTTTTTCATTAATAAAATTTTTCTTTGCCGTTTATAGTTTTTCAAAAACGACGGCTATGATGATGATGATGATGATGGCAAAAACAGAGTAAGAGTTTACCATCAACATTAATTATCGCTGTCACCGACAGTAGTTACAGCGGCAATAATTATTTTTGTCTTATCTTCACATTTAATAGAGAGTGGGAGTTACACAATGTAAAGCACGAAAAGTTTTTAATGTAAAATAAATATAAGAAAAAGCATTTTCGATTAATTTAGGTAATTTTTGCTTAGAACAGACATGATAATATGATGTTTTTTTTGACGAATTAAACAAGGTTTTATTAAATTTACTAGAAACCCGCAAACAGAAATACAATCGCAAATTGTAGCTGTTTTATCTGTTTGACATATTCACAACCAAATTTACTATTCGAAGATGACTTAACGTTGCAAATTCATACTCAAGGCGTTCTTTGTGGCCAACAAAAACAAAATATACGAATTTAAAAGTATTGATTTACATATAATGGTCAGTTTTTTACTTCGTATTTAAATTTTATTTTAGTTAACTTCTATATGAATTTAAGTTGAAATTTACTAAAGTTTCAGATTTGCAGTATTAAGTAATTGCTCTTACTAAAAAGTGATATAAAAATATGACAGAATCATCAAATATCATAAAACTCCCATAAAATTAAAAAAAAAAACTGTTCAAAAAAATGTTTTTTTAAATATTTTTCTTCATGCCGAAAATAATAATAATGGGAGTTGCTACAATATTTCACAACAATAAAAATAGCTTAAAGAAAATTATAAGAGAAAAATGTAAAGAAGAAACATATCCCATATTTCACACCAACAGAAGATGTTTTCTCAGCGGCCACAAATATTTTGTTTGCGTTGTTTTGCACATGAAGAACAAGCAGATTCGGTTATGCGGTTTCTTACTAAAATTTAATTTTTTTCTAAGAAACTTTATTTTCAACTTTTTGTCTGAATCAGCCAGATTCAAATAAATATTTTTATACTTTATTCAAAACACTTCCATTTTTAATATTAAAAAACCCCTGATTAGTCCTTATAACTGACGATATAATAAACGTGGACAAGTGCATCAAAAGAAGCCATAAATTAGAAAATTAATACAATCTTCTGTTGTCAAACTGTACATCTTAAATCTTTAGTGAAAGTGTGTTCTCATTTAAGTTTCATAAAATATTACCTAAAAATAAGCTAAAACGATGCCAGTCGTCTCAAGCAGTTGCGAATGATGGATTTTAAAGATTTGGAAGAGAAATTCCAATAGAAACATACAATTATTTTAATTTTTTCTTTGAAAGACTGTAAATTGAACCAATTTGAAATTGTACGATTTCCAAAATTTATAACGGTCTATCATGTAATAGAAAAATTTTTAAAAGTCTGCAAAAATGTTTCTAGTTGATTTAAAACAGTCTCCGATCTACTCGATTTACAAATTTACTCGATAAAATTATACATTTTCATTTCAATATTTATCAAGTTCTTTCACATTTAAAACAATTACATGTCATGACAATTAAAAAGTAATTTTATTGTCAACGGTTTATATGTCATGATCCTCCCAGGCTAAATTCTAACGGAGGACTAAAAACAGACTTTTAGGTACATTTAAGTTTAAAGTTTATAACACTCAGGCATATACTGAGCATTGATCTAGTCCCTAACACTGCGTCTGGACTAGCAATAATACATGCATTTCAACAAATGTCAAAACTATGTTATCTCTAATGTATACTGCCCCGTTTCGTACATATTTACAGCTGTCAAAATATGTCGCAATAATTGTTAACCAATTTTCTTTAACAATTATTGCTAACATTTAACGTCCAAATTGTATAGAAATTATAAGGAAATTGAAAAATATATTATTATAATAGATTCCATGTTAAAATAACAGCGCTTGACAGCATTCGTTTGGCAGAAACACCACTATATTACCCTACGTCTCCACGTAGCAATATTTATTGCGGCATTTGCCAAACTCCATATAAAAACTACAACCTAAAAAAATTATTTCAATTTCAATATGTAATTTAACATTTGCCGGCAATAAATATTGCTACGTGGAGACCTAGGATTAATCTAGAGACAAAGCATAGTCAAACTGCGTACTTGATTTTTCATTTCCTCATCTTTTGTCCTTTTTAAAGACTCAACATTTTTCATGAATGCTTATTTTAAATAATTTTTTTTAATATTACTAATATTTTTCTTTTTTATCTAATATATTTTAGCAAACTTGGTACCAAATAAAAAGGAAGGCTCTGTAGAATTTTATAAAAATATTTACTCCAGTTCCCCTGAACAAAAATATGTAAAAAAAATTTCTTTTAAAAATATATCCTTCCAAATCCTTAAAAGTTTTCACTAAAACATTTTTTAAAAATTATATGATATGTACTAAGCAGATAAGTAGACAACCACTTTTTAAGTCAACATGTATGTGTATATGAAAACTAATTTTTATCGCTTAAACTTATACGTCAACAATATCTGAGTGGGAAAAATTCTTGTCTTCAAATCTGAATGAGTGCAGGTTTGTATCCCAGCAAGGTCAAAAAGAAAATACAGGAAAAATAAAAAATATAACTAATATATAATAATAATAAATAATTTTTTTATTTAACAACTTATCTTTTAGCTTCAGGTAAGCAAAATAATAACTAGTTAATTGTTGTGACAATGTAAATACATTTGTAATGGGTATCCCTTATTTTTTGGACTTCTCAAACAAAAATAAGTAGTTATCGAGTCAAATTGTAAGTAGTTACAACTTAAATCATCATATACTTTTTTGCCTTCCAGTAAGCGAAGTTTTTGCTGGGCTTATAAAAATATTTCTTTCATTTGCCTTGAACAAAAAAAAATGTGTCTTCAAAAAATCCTTCTATATCCTTGAAAATGTTCATCAAAAAGACTTTTAAAAAATATATCTTATACCCTTAAGTTAACTCTATGAGACCTAACAATTTTACGATTATGTCTCTGTTGGGGCTCTACCTAAATTATAGAATTGAACGTCGCGTTAGCAGCAGGGTACGAGCTTACTACACATTCTAACACACATCTACACATTCTAAAAAATGTTATATATTAAAATGCAAAAAGTATTAAAATAAGCATTCTCAAGAAATGTAAAGTCCTTAAAAAGGGACAAAAGATGAGGAAATGAAAACCAAAGTGTTCAGTTTACCTATGCTTAGTCTCCAGATTAATTGATATATATATATATATATATATATATATATATATATATATATATATATATATATATATATATATATATATATATATATATATATATATATATATATATATATATATATATATATATATATATATATATATATATATATATATATAATGGTTTTTATGCCAAGGATATATATATATATATATATATATATATATATATATATATATATATATATATATATATATATATATATATATATATATATATATATATATATATATATAATGGTTTTTATGCCAAGGATATGGAAAAAAAGTTGAAGAACAACTGAAGAAAAATTAAAAAGATGTCATGGGGAACAATTTTCCTAATATTTTCATAAAAGTCCTTAATTGGTTATTTTGCAAAATATATAAAAATATATATTAACACTAAATCAACTCTGAAATGCACACCTATTTTACGTTCTTATAGCTCTCGGCTCAAAAATGGTTGTTTTTATTAAATAATTTTTTACATAGAATTTAAATAAAAAATTATTTTATGCCGGGAAAAAACAATCACAGCTTTTTTACTAAGGGCCATTATTACAACTAGGCAATAGTTGAAGGCAGGATTTTGTCGGACGAATAAAAGGTTTACCTTTATTAAAACTTTGCTTTAAATGAAAGTGAGCGATAAGTTAAAATCAGGTGCATCCTACCTGGTAGGTTAAAGTAAATTTGTAATAATGGTAAACTGTTTATCCGTCCGACAAAAGCCTGCTTTAAGCTATTTTCAAGTTGTAATAATGGCCCAACGAGAGATAAAGTCATAAAATTTCGAAGTCTTATAGAGTTAATTTAAGGCTAAGTAAAAACTTTTCTAGATATGGAAGGATATGTGTTTAAAACAACGTTTTTATTTTTATATTTTTGTTCAGGGGAACTGAAGTAAATATTTTTATAAAATTCTACAGAGCCCTCCCTTTTATTTGGTGCCGAGCTCGCTATCAAATATTATATACTAATATAAAAAAATATAAAAAAAAAACATTCTTGAAAAATGTTAAGTCCTTTAAAAAGCACAAAAGATGAGGAAATGAAGAACTAAGTACACAGTTTGACTATATTTTTTCTAGATTAATGGATATATTATAGTGGTGTTTCTGTCAAATACAAAAAATTGAAATTTTTCACGCAGTGTAATTGGTGCAATATAACTTTTCAGTTCATAAATACAAAAATACATTATTTTCTTTTAAATGAAATTTATTTGCTGGTGTTTCAGCATTGTCTATATGCATTTCATTGGTGCTTTACCAAATCGTCAGTTACAAACCCCTTATCGTATGTACAGACTTTCAAAAACCATTTGAGAATTTATAAATATGTAAATGATTATCAAAAATAAGCATAGTAGTCAGTTTGATTGCAATTAAAGTTTTTTTGAAATCGTGCGATTTCAATCAATTCCCCTGTAATAACAACTATAGTGAAAGTCCAACAAAATCATATAAAAAACGTAGCAAAACGTGTTATGCTTTTTCTTTAATTATCAGAGTAAGCTTTATTTCTAGCAGAAGGAGTTTGATTTGAAGAAAAATATTATTTTGATTCAGATTTAATTTTGATTGAAATTATTGGATTTGATTGCAATCAAATTTGATTGCAATCAATTAATATATAAATTGATTTCAAAAAATTTATTCAATCAGTGTCATATTGATTTCATGATTTCAAAATTGAAATCATGCAATCAATTTCCGATTTTGAATGCAATAAAAAAATTTGCAATCGATTGCAATCTTTTACAGCTCTGTTGTTTATCATTCAAATTCTTCACCAAACAAACGCATAGAAATTCAAGCGTTGTTTTCCCTTTCAGAAATTTTAAAATTTGTACGACAGATAAAATAAATTTATAAAATATTTGAAATTTCGTTTTTGTTCTCTATATAAATTTCATTTTGGTGACTAGACAATTAGGGCCTTAAAGTCGATTACGCAGGCACGCGAAAAGTAAATAAAAGTAGTCTGTGCAATCCCCCTATTTACATTTATTTCTATGCTCTGAATGTAAATCCAAAGTCCGTTTGGCTCGTACGGCCCCAAAATTTTTTAGTACATAGTAAAATTACAGTTTTTCGCAATTCACTCGAAATTTTGAGAGTGTACGAATTAAACTGACATCAGATTTAGACTCAGCGCATCGAAATACATGCAAGTAGGTGGGT
The DNA here is from genome assembly GCA_956483635.1 of Panzeria rudis. Classification (NCBI taxonomy): domain Eukaryota; kingdom Metazoa; phylum Arthropoda; class Insecta; order Diptera; family Tachinidae; genus Panzeria; species Panzeria rudis. The sequence goes on from OY101450.1 coordinate 152,238,117, forward strand.
CTGGTCTAAAGTAGAACCCATTTTTTTGTGTGCCGATGTTATTAGATCGGAAGTATCAAAACAAAAGAAAACTATCATCGTTTAGAAAAACTTTGAAAAACTTACAAACTTTGAGCCTCAATATCCCAACAATTGAGGCTTCCGTACTTGAACTTCAAAATGTTATAACCAAGCTATTTGTAGAATTTTCTCTGTTTGAACCTTTGAAACTTAGCATTCACCTGAAAATTATCACCAATGTCTAGACTAACTACTTATGTATATATGTATGTATATCTATCTAGCTATCTATTAAGGAATTATCTATATATATTTCAGATGAAAGTGCGTTTTCCTCTATTGGAAAATTTTGAAGTAAACACAATATGAAATTATATTTATTAACTGTTTGAAAGGGTAGAATATGCCTCATAAATAACTGTACAGTACACATACATAAATAAATACATACATACACTCAAAATAAAATATTAGTAAATCTAGCCAATTTCATAGGTAAGAATTGCGCCAATCCATTAACTGTCAGTTTTTGTATACAGAATAAAAAAATTTCGTTAAGGATTTTGAATTGAAAACAAAAGCAAACTTGAGTTTTATTCTTTCAATATAAATTCTCTAACGAAAATTTTTATTTTATTTACAAAAACAAGCACTAAATACAGTAAAAATCAACCAACGGAATTGTAGCTTAGTCGATAGTGTGTGTGTGTTTGTTAAAAAATGTCTTTGTAATTTGTTTGTTTTGAACCTAGGTTCCCACTCATTTTTATAAACCGAGCGCCTCTACCATCTCAGCTAAGTCATGTTGTCAAACTACGATAGCACAAAGTATACATAGGCATGTGACATATACATAGACTTGACTTAAATACAGTATTTTTTGTAAAATAACTATTTTAATTGTTATTAATTTAAATTGGTAATTTTAACCATGTAAATTGGTCATTGTGGCTAAACATTTTTAAAAATTAAATTAGTAATTTTAACCATCAAAAATAATTTTAGTTTTCAAACGTCGTTTTTCCCAAATTTATATTTTACACTTCAGTAAAAATTAATATTTCGGTCTTGAACTTAGGTTCTCATGTTTATGAACCGTACGCCTTTATCATCTCAGATAAGTCAAATTGTTGAATAACGATAACACAAAGTAATCATTGACATGAAATGACTTACAACTTTAAAAAGTTATTTTAACCAATGAAAATTATTATTTCATAGAAATCGCAACAACAATTTACATTAACAGTAGGTTAACTATTTAAATTGGTTAGATTTATCAATCAGTTTATTTTGAGTGTATTCATATGTATATAATTTCATACCAATATGTAAACACATTTAATTTAAATGATTGTTATGCTAAAAGTTAAGGGTTGATTGTAAGCAGTCCTCTAGGCGCCAAAATTCCATATACATAGTAATAAGAATAATATTTTTACCATAAAAACTCAATACTGAACATGTCTAAAAAGGCAAACAAAATAATTGAACAACACAGGAAATGAAAAAATTCACATACAAACATGGATGATAAACAATTTTCTCCCACTCAAACGCATACATTGAGTATGACACGCACGCAAGAACATTCATCTGAAGAAAAAAAGTAAAAGTAAAAGTAAAATTGCCAGTCGACTGTTTTCCATGGAATCAAACACACAAGAGCTCAGGAAAAAGCATCTTTAAAAGAAACACATAATAAAAAATTTCAGTTTGCTTGTATGAAACATAAAAAGAAACTAAGGCAACCAAATAATAAAGAAAAAAATATTACATATATTTATATATATTTTTGAGGTTTATTACTCTGTAACTGGGTAAAAAATATATTAAAAATATAAAATAAAACAGTAGTAAAACAACAATTGCGACAACTACTGAAATGGAAATAAAAAGGATTTTCGTTAACACCGGAAATTTTTTTAAGGCGCTGACATGTCTGCTCAAGGCCTCAAACGATGACAACAAATATTCAGTTAACAGAAACAAAAACAGCATCAAACAGGAACAAAAAATATTTATTTTATGTAGATATGTACATAAGTGGGCGTATGTATTTGTGTACATATGTATGTGTGTGTATATCAGTGAGTAATTGAAAATGAAAAGACTCCAACAACATCTACACACTCGTACATGTAATTGCCGAATTTCAAAAAAAAAATGCTTTTAGATTTATACTCCTTGGCCTCCACTTACATTTATTGGCCGTTACACTGAACTTAAATTTGGCTGAAATGAGCCTTTTGCAGATCCTTGTCGTAGCCTGAGCTTCGCTATAAACCATTTTGGGAACTAAGAATGTAAGCATATCGATGTTATTGCTTAAATAGGGCCAATATCAAACTATTTTACACAGAAGATTGTCCCTTTTTACTCAACACCATCGATATGTTATATTTTTAGTTTAAAAATAATTTTTGTAAACGTTTAGTTTTCTTATTTTTTTTCTTACGTCTTTGTTCTTTTATTCTCCTTTAATAATGTTCAATGTCATATAAATGTCTAAAACGGATGTTCTATTCAAACGCTGTCTTCTTTAGTAAAATTAAATAGCTGATGAAAAATGCTCAAGAAGTAAATAAAATATATTTTTAGCACTCAATATACATACATATGTACGTGTGTATGTATGTCTGTATGTATGTACAAATATTTGCCAAAGCTCTTACTTAAAAAAAAGTTTCTTTAGTTTTGCAAGGTAGAAAGAAAAGACCAGAAGTCAAGATAGAAAAGTAAAATAAATATTTTTTGGGTGAGTGTTGTGTGGGTGCTTTTCACCTTTTGCCGGCTGATTATCAACAGATTATTCATGCCAAGTTTGTTTTTAGAATTGAATACTTTGAAGCAAATTTTCTTTAAACGACAATAATATTTCAAATTTAAACAAAAATGACTAGAAACCAAATGAAATGTAAATGATATGCTCATCATATCTTTAAGATTCTTCCTTTGGTGGGTGACTGGTTGGTATACACTTTTATACAACATTAAGCTAATGTCAAATTCATTTATATTTATATTTTATGTCTTATACTTTATTATTTTATGTCAGTTAGATATTTTCTTTGCCGGTTTTTATAATCAGTTTGAATTTGCGCCTACATCTATCAGATTTTATGTGTTAAGTAAAATATACATATTGCATTTGTCAGACCATTTTGTTGCTAAACATCTACTACGACTATACATACATTTTGCCTTTCGTTATTATTTTGCAATTTGACGTCCAACTTTAAAGGCATCTAAAAGATTAATATAGATAAGATTATTCATCTGTTATCAAACAAGATATTTCATAGCTGTTAAATTATTTCTGATTGATTTTAAAAGTATAAATATAAATCAATTTAATTAAACTAGCTAACAAATTTGTACACATGTAATCAAAGGAAAAATCACGTCATTCAATTCAATTCAATTTTATCAATCCCATTTCTTTTATTACAATGTTTAGCTCTTAAAAACTATTAAATCTTATACTATTCCTTACATACTATTAAATATTTGTCAAGGGTTTTTCTCTCTTATTTATAAATGCAGCAGAGCCGCGTCATTCGTTCCATATATTATAAATATAATTTATTTTGTTATATTCCCCAAAAAGGAAGTAAAAAATGGGAGGTAACCACGTCATTCTTAATTAAATTGGGCCATAGCGGTTGTAAAAGTACGTTAAGTACGGCATATTTCAAAAGAATAACAAAACGGGTTTTTGAATAACGGATTCGCTGACCACAAAGCTCTAATTTTTATTCATAAATAATTTTAATCAGGCTTGATTTTAAGTAAAAAATAAGCTTAGTTCAAACAAAGGCAGATAGACGTGGATACAATGCATATTCTACCATGCAGCTAGGGTTGCCAGATTCTAATAGTGCACTAGCTTGACATTTGATTAAAATCAGCTTGATTTTCAAAATAGAACTTGATACACCAAAATGTGTAACACAAAATAAAACAGGCCAACAACAAAATATGTTTTGACAGAAGAAAGTTTTCTTGTAAGAAATATAAAAGCTGACTCCTTCTTAAGCGCTCCAAAGCTTGCTTCTATGGCTGAAAGAGGCTTAAGTAAGAAAGCAGCTCATCAACAATAAGAAACTTAGTTCACAGCGTTGGTTTAAATGGTAGAAGGGCTAGACAAACCCCGCTTATTAGTCAGCGTAATCAAACCATACTACTAAAATTTGCAAAAGAATACGAAAATACGAATTTTTGTTGCTGTTGTTGTTTTTGTTGTTGTTGTGTTTGAAACGTTATGTTTAATGATAAAAGCAAATTTTGTAATTTTTGGTCGGATGCTAAGCCCACAGTACGGAGGAGATATATTAGGAACTATGTTTGAATAACTGGAAATCGACAACAAAGCATGAGGTGGTTCAATGATGGTATTTTCTGCAGCAGGACCAGGGTATCCGCATTTTATTGACATAATTATAGATCAAAATGTTTATTAAGAAAACTTGCCGAAAAGTGAGTATAAGTTTGATCTGAATAGCGGACAATGATCCTAAGCACAAGGTCCACAAAGTAAGACATTCGCTGCTACATAATATGCCCCATGTCATGGTTACATTATAAACAATTTATGGTATTATCTCAATTAAGAGACTAGCAGCACATGGTTTCCAACAAATCTGATCCAAAAATGGTCATATTAGAAGAAATGGAAAATCATTAAAAATTGTTACTATCAAAAATTAGTCGCATCTCTTACCAAGAGACCCCAAATAGTTATGAAAAATAAAAGACTAGCTGTGTATAAACATTATGAAATCAAAAATATAATTTCAGCTTGACAAATCATATTTGAGCTTGTAACTTGACAACACCTAAAATATATTGACAATCAAGCTCATTCAAACTCGTCTGGCAAGCCTACATGCAGCAAAAATATAAACTGGTATTATTTATTTAAGACTTACATATTTGCTAAAAAATTTTCAATCCTGGAACAGTCTTTCTATTACACAGAAAATTTTTTTTAATTTTGTTTCAGACAAGCTTTTCTTAAAATTAACATTTTAAATCAATAAGTTTTTCTAATTCATTAAATCGAGCGAGAACTATCAAAAGGCGACATGCTTTTCGAAAATCGTTTTTGACGAAAATCGATTATTTACGATAGATCGGAATATCTGTCAAAGTTTCAAAGCCATGTCAAGTACCGTTACGGAAATACAGCTAAAGAAATTATAACTTAAATGCATTTTCGCTTCAAATTTTTATTTTAAATTTTTTTTGTAACTGCAAAGTGTCGCTTCAGCTAAAATTCTCTTATTCAAGCAGAGAAAAACTAGTGTCAAAAACTGCAAGGATATCAATTAAACAGTTAAAGAACAGCTTGCTAAAGATAATAAGTACTAATTTTAAAATAATTTTATTAATATAACTGATTTTTCATAACATTAAGAATATTTTAAAATATCTTAACCACCACAAACAGGAAATTATAGGACATTTATAGGAAATTTATTAAAACTATTAACATTACATACATCATTCAACCATAACCTCTTCAGACCCTGGGTACACTTATGTGTACCTTAAGTTAAGTTTATTTTTTGTGTTTTTTAGCAATGCAATGTTACTTTGTTTTCTTGGTACACATATGTGTATCTCAGGATTAAAACCATGTTTTATCTGAACATTGACTATTTCTCAGCTTGGATATGGATGAACAATAGATTGCGGATATGCTTGATGATAGCGATTTGGATTTCTCGGGAGACCATGATGATGACGAGTACTTGCCTCCAGATGTCATCCGAGCTCTTCAATCATCTGAGGAATGGGTGGGAGAGGAATAAGATAGGTAAAATGAGGGAAATACAGAAGATGAAGTTGGAAGCTCACCACGCGTTTTCTGACTTACCAAAGAAATGGCTGAATCTGAAACAGATATAAAGAATGATATTTTAACTACACAGGGTAGCTCTAACATGAACATCCTATATTCATTTTTTGAATATTTGGGGCTAGACTTTAGGGAATTAGTAGCAGAACAAAGCAATATATATTCGGCACAAAAGTGGGAGATAAAAACAACTAACACCAATACAATTGAGATGATACATATTGCTGGTGTGCAGCTGATGATGGGTATCCCCAAATACCCTCAAGGGAAGCTTTATTGGAATCGAGATCTTTGTTTGCCAATTGTTAGAGAAGCATCAGCCGCGACAGGTTTTTTGAGGTCATAAATTATCTCCACTTTTCAGAAAGCAACCTCCCCTGGTTTTCAATTGCTGGGTGATGTACACGCGTTGTTGTGCACACGAAAAGGTCAAACGGAAGGATGAGCTAGGCTTGCTCGAACACAGGCTGAACCTGACCAAAACTATGATGAAATATGATGGAGGCATGGTCGAACCAAATTTCATGCATTGTGGCTCTATATCTCGTCCCAACACCAGCAAATCTGCAAGATCCAGTTTGAATCTCACAGCCGACAGTCGAGATTGTCTAAGCGAGCCTCCTTCAAAGAAGTACCGTTCGGTTTTGCCACGGCCAGAATTAAGGCTTGACATTTTTGGTCACCTACCGCTCTTTGTAGACAATAACTCTGCGTCAAAATATCTCCACCCAACGTTCTCTTCACGCTGCCGTACTATATGCATAAAATGTATATTTTTTTGTATTTTAAAAAATAACTGCTTTGAAAACTACCATACTGTTAGGAATATCGTTCCCCAATAATGAGTAATTTAAACCTGAAGCACCTCCTTTTTCTAGCACTTCAAATAAAAAAATTTTATAAGCAAATATTTTAATTACATTTTGGGACGATTTTCCGTCATCCCACGTCAAATTTGGTTGGTAAACAGACCGGTTTCGGCTATGTGCCATCTTCAGTGTTCTATTGAATACTAAATCGTTTTTCTGTTGTACGTTGTTTCTTTTATAATTCGTTTGTATACCTAACTTCCTTCCTTGATCCCTTTTGTATTCTGCTCCCTATTTCTCTCTCTCCCGTTCTTTCTCTCTCTCTCTCTCTCTCGCCTCTATATGCTTTTGTGTGTCTCTACCTGCTACCTGTTTCTCTTACTGTTATGTTTGTGTTTAATATTTGGTGTATAATCTGCTCTATTAGTTATCAGTTGTTTTATCCCTGCGTAGGTAATAATCCATAATTGTACGTTTCTGTGTAATCCTTTTGTCTTGTTCATTTTCTGCTATTACACCTTCTAATATAAAAAAAAATAGTAAGAAAACTTTTAACTCAATCGGTTCATGTCCATGTCTGAAGAGGATAACCCTCTATAGCCAATATTAAGCCTCTACTGCGATTTAAGCCAACGATAATTAAAAAATAATTCTCCTGTAAAATTGTCTTTTTGGCGCTTCAGCTTTTTTGGTGGTTATGGCACGAAATGCTTTATTTTAAGCTCTTACTTTATGTGTATATAAAAGCAATGTTATTTTCAGTAAATGTGTTGTTGTATTTGTTTCAGAAAAATTTTTTTTGGAATTTATAAATTCTTTTACTAATTCAATTAATTGTGAAAAAATATTTTTAAGCAATTATATTATATTCAGAAAAGGATTTTGTTAGACTTTGGTTTTGTCATTATGGAATCAATATATCGGCTATGTTCTGAAAACCATTTCGTTTTGATATCGCAAAATTCAAAAACGAAAAACAGTGTTGTTTTAATCGGAGAATTTAGTGCATTCGAAGTTAAGTTTAGATAAAACATCTGAAACATCTAAAACATAAAAACCAATTAAAAAGCTACAATAAGTGAGCTTTTCAGTTGAATTGTTTCCTGAAATTTGGCGATTTCAAAACGCAATGGTTTTCAGCACATGGCCGTATATATTTTTTTCCAATAAAAAAAATTGTTAATTTGGACAATTGTTTTTCTGAATTTTTTTTTCTATGAATGGAATACAACAACAAATTTTCAAGATTATTTTTTTTTGGAAAAGTTGTATCGTCTAAATTTACAAATTCTTTTATAGGACCTGTGTATTAATATTTAAATTAAAATTTATTTATTTTACTTGCTTTTTTCCAATTGTCTAAATTTCCCTTTTCATAACAATTTTTTTTTACTTTGTTGTCTTGAACTCAGGTTTCTCAATTTATAAGCTAATGCCTTTGCTATTTCAGCCAGTTCGCCAGTTTGAAATATCAACAGCATAAAGTCAACCTATAGGTGCTGCTATTTAATGTTAGTCAGATTTAAATTGTTAATAAAAACTTCTCCTAAAAGTATGGAAATAAGTTTAAAGTTATAACGATATTTTTTCTGTGTAAACTATCGCTTACATCCGAATAATGAAACATTAATATTTCTCGGACTTTAATGAAAGAGAACAATTTTTCTTTAAAGAACACTTTTAACAGAAACCGGTTCAAAGTTGTAAAGCCTTTGCTGCGATAGAGTCATAACTCAAAATAAATTGTTTACCAGTAAACGAATTTAAAGTTCTGAATTCACTAACCAATAACTTAATGGTAAAACCAAATTTTAATATTAAAAAGTTTTTTTTTTGTATTTTTATATTACATTAATTTTAATTTAGCAACGTGCTTTTTTCCAAATTAATATTTTACTTTTTAAGTAAAATATTAAAGTTTTATTAAAACACATTGAATATTCTGATATTTGATTTATAATATAAGCTACCGTGTTATATATAAATAAAAATAAAAGTTTTTATTTCATATTGACCCGACGTTTCATGAATTTTATGTTCACTTTTTCAAAGGATCTTCCTATTATGTACACATTTGTGGAGGTCTTGAGCTCAAAGGCCTATGCCATAAAATCCTGTTTTTTAGAAAATCTTAAAAAAATATATTTTATTTATGAAAAATTTTTCTATATACTTGCAGAGTTTCGTGGTAGTGCCGCTTCTAGTTCCGAAGTTATGGAGCAAAAGATGGCCGAAAGTGTAATTTAAGTTTATTAAATACAGTTGCACTGCTTTCCAATCTTTATTTTTTTATTATTTTGGAATGTTTAAATTTTTAATGTGTTTTTAAAAGCAATTAGGATGTGTGGACACGGGAAAATTATTTTCTTTCTTATTTCGGCCATTGTCCAAATAACGGTTCATTCGTGTTTATCGATATACACTTATTTTTAAAGTGCCATCGTTAGCCAAAGGCTGCTTCGATTCACGCAAAAATCACGGCTTTGAGTGAAAGGCTCGATATGTAAATGTGCATATTGTCACAGAAAATGCAAAAAGCCCTATCTAGCAATTTATTAGTTTTAGAAGAGAAGCACAAAACTTGTTTAAATGAAAAATATATGACATTTAGTGCAAAATTTTACAATATAAGTAAAAAAAGGGTCAACAAATTTATATATGTGTTGTAAAACTTTGCACTAATTGTCAAAATATTTTTTCATTTAAACAAGTTGTATGCTTCTCCTTTAAAACTTTTAAAATATTAGATGGGGCGTTTTGCATTTTTTGTGACGATATACTTATCTAGAAAAGTATAACTTAGAAATAAACTTTTACAAATACAAATTGTATATGCTAGTGATTGTGATTTATATGCAGCACATACATTCATTGCATATGTATGTATCTGATCTCAATATGAATGTTTTTTTTTTTTTTCATATAAAGAAGCATGATTTTTTTAAGACACGTGGTTATTTAATTGTATTTTTATGTAAATGTGGCTCACGTATATTTGTACGTTATACTTTATTGCATGCGAATGCATACATTTGTATATGCATTTACATATTTACATATGGATGTATTTCCGTTCATATGTGCATCTTACATATGCAGTGCTGTTTGTTCGTTACTTTGCTTGATTTCTAGATCGCCTGACTCCTGCCTACCGGCCTTCCTGTCGGTAGATTTACATATCTCGTTATTGAAAATAATAAGAGCTAAAGATAAGTACATATATATGTACGTATTTGATTTATTTAATATATCGAGTACAATTTGCTTAATCGCTTTACACGTCGTGCGTTTTCAAGAAATACGAAACTCTTTACATTTTTCACATATTCTCGTATTTCTTATATATGAATGTTCGCACCCTCACCACTCATACTCACTCCAAAATAACATACAAATATCGCTCATTTGCTGCAACGTCGCACAGTGGTTCCAATTTGAAAAAAGGGTAAAAAACCTATATCTTAGAGAAAACAGATTGATTAGCAAACGGTTACAACTCTAAAAATTTAATGAAGTTTATCAACATTCTTTTTATTGAATATTGTTTAATATAGCAGATTTTAGTTATTTATAGCCGTAGAACACTTATAGCAATGAATTTTATATTCTCATACATCTTACGATAGTTACGACAATCAATATAAAACTTAAGAATAGTGAAGTCTGAACCACCCTGTTGAAACACAAGGTTAGCTACAGGGTACCAAACTTGGCTGCCTTGGGCATGAAAACCCTTGTTGGCCTCAAAATTTTTACAAATACTACCCAATTTTATTGATTTTCTTATTTTACCATATACTAAACAGGCGGGTTTTTCCCGGGAGAATAAAAAAACATCGTTAATTACTGTGTGCATTTTTAGGCTTTGATATTGTTTAAGCTTCTTATTTATTTAAGTAAAAGTTTAATACAATATCTTTAGCTTCTCTAAGAGGCTTTTTGGTAAATCTTCCCTTACGATCTGCATTTAGCCACAGTGAAATGTGCATAGGAACTGGCTAATACCCTCAGAAATCAATGTCAATGTGTTTCTATAAATAATTAATATTCTACTGAAGAAGTAAAATACTTATTTTTGGAAATAGTGCGATTATAAATTTAAAAAACAGATATATTAGATATATTTAATATAATTAATCTTTGTTTGTTAATGTGGCCAGGAGCGCAGATTTTCTAAAAACATTCAAATTGTCAGAAGCCTATTATTTACCAGCATGAAAATTATACTAAAGTAAAATTTTTCATTTTCTTTACTGTTGTCTTCTTAAGTTTAAAAAATTTTTATGATATATTAAACGGAAATAATTTTTATGAACGTTTGATTTAAAAAATATATGAATAGGCCAAATTGTAAGACAAGAGTGTATACGTAATATGATAATATACTCATAATATATTGCTCATACGCCGCGTTTTTAGTAACTTTGTTTGAAAATAATACAATTTTGCTAAATTTCACCCGAGATACCTGTTTTGTGGCCATTTTATTTACTATTGAAAATCAATTATATACATGTATTATTTAAGAAGTTTATTATTTGACATATTGTCATAATTTTATTTGAAATAAAATTTATTGGCTAGAGCTTAAGCAATTGTCTATATATTTCGTTGGTGCTTTACCAACTCATCAGTAAACTTTAAACACAATTTTGAACAGGTTCAAACCCTTTATCTTATGTACAAACTTTTAAAAACCATTTGAGAATTTACAAATATATAAATGATTTTCAAAAAATAAGCAAAGTAAGCTTTGAAACTTATACAAAACCCAGCTAATAATTTTTTATTCGATATGAATCCATTTTATTTTTCTACACCTTCATACAATTAGAAATCCATTGGATAACAGTAAAAGTATTTATAAGCCAAAATGAAAAACAAAATCTAAATTAATCCTTTAAGAAATTTATTATTTGACATATTGTCATAATTTTATTTTAAATGATTTTTATTTGCTGGAGTTTAAGCAATTGTCTACTGATGAGTTGGTAAAGCAGCAACGAAATGCTGCATATAATGAAGAAAGAAAATTTAATGCTTCTCTCAAGAGTTGAATATACAAAATATTTATGTGATATTTTTACACAATATGAAGAACGATATGTCAAATAATGATACATCACTACCTCAAAAATTCAAAATTTTGTACTTCAGACGAATACAGTAGAATACCTAAATATTACAAGAAATTAACATGGCTGGGAATTAAAGATACATTTTTAACCAAAAATAATATGGCTTGAAGTAAAAGAAATATAAAAACTGTTTATTTATTCGTAGTCAAACATGTTTTTTTAAATCTATCTTTTAGAACCACAAAGTGAATGCAACAAACTGTCATTGTAATCGCTTCGTATCATTTTAACATACTTAAAGTAGATAAATACCATACATGAAAGCAGCACTACTCGTATATACAATCCTTTCGCATGATATAAAGATACAAACACATTTATATTCATCTTTTGCATATGTATGTACATAGAGCGCAGACCTTGGAAAAATGCTTGTTACGCTAAGAGAAGCAATTTCGAAAATGTTAAACATTAAAAACAAACAAATTCAGACATGACACAGTGAATTGTTTCTTAAATTTTAAATAAACAATTAATGCCAAAATTCCCACTATTTATTTAAATGTTTTCTATGGTTTAACCAATGGTTTTTCTTATAAATATCATTAGTTAAACCATTAGAATTAGTTAACTAAAGACTGGAAATTTTACCCTAAGACTATTTGCTAAAGCGCCCTTCAGACTATTAGATTAAGTATTATTACTTGTCAAAAACTAAAATCTTAAGTAAAAATCCAACAGTGTGAAAACAAATTGTTATGATCTGTCAATTATTTTTAGGAAATTTTCTAAATTATTCTAAATTTTCTTTTGCACAAACAAACATAAGAATAACAAAAACAGTTGTCGATTTATTTGCCGCCATAAATAAAGAAAAAGAAGAACGAAAAATTTGCAGTGTGAAACGGCCTTAACTAAAAGTTGTCCTAAGCAAAAGAGAGAAATACTTAAAATTATGGTCAGAAGTTTTTTATACGTTAGATCCCTTTGAAAAGAAACTGTTCAAGACATTTGAATATCCAGAGTTTCAAGTTTTAAATGTCGATATGGGCTATAATACAATTATAATTATCATTATTGTTATTGTTATTGTTATTATTATTATTTATTTATTTAATTGGTATTCATGGGTTGCGGCAGTTGAAAATGTTTTGTGTGTGATTTTAATTGAAACTTGTATAAATAATGAAAATATATGGCAACATTCATTATTTTAACAGGATATTTACTAACGATTTTATTTAAAGAGCCATCAGTTAAGCAATTCAAAGTTTAAAAAATAAATAGAATATGTAAAATATCACTGTTTGGTTTTCTTTCTTACTCACTCGTATGAATTAAAAAAAGCATTAAGAAAAATTAATACCCCCATTTTATATCTTTTGGTTGTGACACCAAAACAGAATGAGCTCATGGGCACCACGATGCAATAATTTCATTTCTTTTACTAATTTGCAGCGAGGATGTGTGTAAAATACAAAAATCCATGTAAGCACTCGAAGTACGAGTTGTGTTGCGGCTGTTGTGCAATTTTTTCCTGTCTAACTGTGTGTACAATATGCCACTGCAACAGAAGTTTTTGCTTGCATGTGCAAGTGTTTTCTGCCATTTATGATAATAATCACTTCAACTTATTTTGCCCTTCACATAATATTGCCACATGAGCGAATTTTCGATATGAAATATGAAACGAGAAAAAAAATTATTGTGTTATTATTCGTATTAAAGAGCAAATCCGTTTCAAATACTCAAGAGCTCAAGAAACTTGACTCTGATAAGAAGAAATCTGCCCAATAATAGATCTAAATTTAAATTGCAATTAATACAAACGAAGTCTATTATTTTTAAAAGAACTTTCATTATTTACAAATGAAAAGAAATAAGTTGGAGGCAAAAATGTACAAAAACAACGTGCTAGTAAATAGTTCCGGCGCGGACCAAGCTCAAGCTTTTGGGAGGGACACCTTTAAGTGAAACAACCATTTTGTAAAATGTCTTTTAGAAACTCAAAAGGAATGAGTGTACTTTATTCATTACTTTTTCTTTTTTGGAGGAGGGAGAGGGGGGGGGGGAATATCCCTTTTATTAATACAAAAATAAGACAAACTTTCAAATATAGATCTACCGAGCTCTAGCTAAAGAAAATATTTTATCTGTAGGGTCGTGAAATTGTTCACATTTCTCGTCTTCAACCACAACTTTGAAAAGTTACAAACCTCTTATCTTGTGCACAGACTTTCAAAAACCATTTGAGAATTCACAAATGATAATATTTTTGAAAATCACAAAAGAATAAAATAAGGCTTACAGGCTTACACAACACCCCGCATCTATTTTATTTTTCTACACCTTTATACAATTAGAAATCCAAGAAAAGTATTTATAAGGGAAAATGAAAAATAAAATCCAAATTAAACCTTTAAGAAATCGATTATTTGACATATTGTCATAATTTTATTTTAAATGAAGTTTATTTGCGGTAGTTAAGCATTGTCTATATGAATTTCATTGGTGCTTTACCAAATCGTCAGTAGACTTTAACCACAACTTTGAACAGTCTGTATATTATATTAGTATTTCAACATGTTTCGTTGCTCGCTTTAGAACACCCTTTAAGTTTTAACTTTTATATATTTGTTATAGCGGCCGAAGCTTTACATATTCTGTGAAAATTTCCCGAGAAAACAGCCTGTGACAGACAGACGGACAGACAGACAGGCAGACAGACAGACAACGTAGCGAAAACAATAGATATGTATGAATGTATAAAATACAGTTTATATTCATATATTTATTCATATCAAGCAGTGTTTCTTATCATTCAGAAAATATTTCTCGGCTAAAGGCGGATTCAGTTTATAGTTTAAAATAGTTTAAACTGTATATTGTCTGTCACTTTAACACATGTGCAAGCAAAAAGTTTTTTTAATTACTGCATTTTTACAGTTGTATGGCTTTTAACTGTGACGCAATATTACTTTTGTATGAATTAAAGGGTGTGGTGACTGGACATTTATGGGTTACTTTTATGATATTTTATGGTATTCAAAAGTATCGAATATAAGAACAATAAGGTTTTACTATAATCCTTCTAACGCAGAAAAAAATATCAATATTGCATCGCAACGTTCTGCATGAACAAAATACAAAATAACAAATAAAAGTTGCCATAAATTTCTGTGAGCATCGAGGAAAAATGGCAAAACATTCAAGTCAATGTCTGCAAACATTTATAATCACCAATAAACACAATATTTAAAACATGTATATACATACACACCCTGCAGAAAACGTGACTACTCCATACACGCAAGTAAAGTTTACTCCATAGAGGGCTAGGACTAGTCCAAAGGTAACCCAAATGTATGAAGAAAACATGGTCGATTTAACATGACGATGTCCTAGAGCTGAACTATGTAGCCCAGCTTTGCATTACATCGGAGTAGTATCAAAACTACTCTATGTCACTACTTGATGGAGCACCCAAGTGCTCGTTTTTTTAACGATTGCATGTAAAAACACAAACTACAAACTCTTGTTTTCAAATGACATTGTCCATGCCTGCATTATATTGGGGTAGCCTTAAACCTACTCTATGTCACTATTTGATGGAGCACTAGATGCAATCGTTAAAACGCGAACACAAACTCTTGTTTGCACATGGCATGGTCCATGACTGCATTACATAGGACCATTTTGTAACTAGTCCATTTCAGCAAAAATGGACCACGTAGTCCATAATTATCTGTAGGGCATGTATGCATGTTTGTGTGTGTGTGTGTACAAATATTTTTCTAACGGTTATTCAACAACGTCAACCTTGCAACATAAAATTTATGCTAGAAATAGTTTTGTAAATTGCAAACTTGAAAATAAAAACTGTCAAAAGATTGTTATTTTTTTATTTTTTAATAGAACAAAAGTGTCAATATTGAATTCATTTCGTATTTATACATTTTTTAATTTTAGTGATCTGAATGGGATTTTTGTTAATAAATTGAAAGAATGTACGTTTGGGTTTTTTCAAGAAATAAATAAAAGCTGAACCGTTTTCAATAACGAGATTTATTTCTGCAAGAACTGTTTCGTTATTTAAGAGACAAAATTTACCACAAAAGAATATTTTAAAATTAATAATATGAAATCACAAATTATTTTTCATACCAGGGATGCATCCAATAACAATATATCGGCGATACTTCGGATTTTTTTATTATATGTCATTATTTTTTGTTAATAATAAACGTTAGCAGTAAGTAGTTGGTTTTCAAACTGTTCATTTTTGTGCTTAACAATATCTGAGAGAAGTTTGCTGGAATAAAGAGTTGCAGTACATGTTTGACTAACTCGTATAAAATTCAAAGTAGAACTTACAACTGAAAAATGGAGAGTGATAGAAGAGAGTGTGGAAATTTTATGTTATTTTGAAGAAGTTAAAAAGTCAATTAGCAAAGCTATTTGCTACGTAGTCTGACGCGATTCCTTTAAGGCATTGATTTATTATCCTACACGATCGAACGATTCATTCACAGGAAAATCTGACAAAATTCTGTCAGATTTTGCTACGAATTAGACAGAGTATGCTGTTGGTGCCACACTATCACACAAAGAAGATGCAAAATCACAATTTTCGGAAGTATTTATATTATGTTACATTTTTCATCAACTAATTCACAAGAATGTGCAAAAATGCAACTCTGATCGCATAGAAAATACTAGTTTTTGAAATTTTTTAAAACAAAAATATTTACAAATCGGACAGTCGTGTCAAAAAATCTGTCACACATATTCACTTTTAAGCCACATTATCATACTTTTTGATCACACATGAGTTTTTTGACAGATCTAACGACTGAGTCTAATAGTAAATCATGACCTTTAATTAACAGTCTTCGAAAATTATTAGAAAAGATAAACTTCCTGTTCATATATCTGTTCATATATCGAAGTTACAAACGTTAGAGACTGACTTAGTATTGGTTCTTAATGACAGATTTGATGGTTTGGAGAATAATTTAAATTTTTTTTGTTTGATCCTCGATACAAATCATGAATATATCAATTGCAGTCTACTACTTCTATATCAAAAACGTGTCTTATTGTGTTACTTGACCTTAATGTAGCTCTATTTTAGGATCGTCACCCCTACACCTCCTTCAAGTTCTGATAAGTAAACGAGAAGTGGGGTTTATAAGAACAAACTATTAGAGGATCAGACGAAGATGAATAAATTTTCTAAAGAAGAAGTCGATACCTACCAAAGACATCCTAATATATCGAGAAATGCATATACGCTTATTTTCTGGTGCAATAACGTCATATACTTAAAATTGGAAACAATCGCGCAGCAGTATATTTGTTTTCAAATGAGTTCTGTTGCATCAGCGAGACTATTTTTCACTACAGGTCTCGTTCAAGCAGTATTGCGAAATTGTCTTTTTGATTTGATTTTAAATACGAATAATCTTTTAAGCTGTTTTTAGAATATTATACAATCTGTTCGACCTCCACACAAAATGAAGCCCTGATATCATATGTTGCTATTGCTTTTTTAAACTTTCCATAAACTCATTAGATCAGGGTTCTATTTTCTACAGAAGTCGAATGTCTTGTGAGATAGTATAAAACATGCATTGCGATGAAATTTTACTCAACTTTTGTTTTGATTATTTTATCTTCACTTTAAATTCACTAAGTGAGTGTATCGTGTATCTGAGAACATATTCTATTAAATATTATTTGACTTAATCATACATTTTCAAATTCATTTAACATTTCTTTAGTAAAAATTAAGAAAAATAAAATGTTGATAAAAATTGCTATTTTTATAATTCATATTATCTTCCTGTGTTGTGTTGTTTTGTTTTCTCGTCTATCAGCATTAATAAAATGAAATTTTATTTCTTTAAAATATTCTTGTTAAATATAAAAAATACTAATAATAATTCATTTTCTGGCTTTTTTTGCTATTTCTCTGGTTGCTGAATTTAACATTTTCTATGGCTTGTTAACTGTGAAAGACCAAAATGAATCTAATAATTCATTCATCTATTCTGTGTCTGCTTTTATTTGCCCATCCATTAGTTTTTTTCTCAGTTCCATCAGCTAATACAAATGTTGTGTAATAATCACCAAAATTTATCATTGAAAAATTTTAAAGAAAGTACAACAGAAAAATACTCAGAATTATCAGAATTCAAAAGTAAACTTGTAATTGGATTGTGATTTATATTTTTAAACAAGAAATGGGTATTTGTAGTATAAAAATAAATAGAAAAATAAAGAAAATTGTAATTAGTTCTTAAGCATATTTATATGAATTACAATAGATGATAAATTATTATTTGTCTAGAAGCAAAGAAACAAAAAGTTAAATAGAAAATAAAATTCCATCAGACAAGAAGCTAGAAGCATGTACTGAACAAAAAGAACCATTTCGTTTCGATTCATGTTATTTTCATTTTTTTTTTGTTCAGTATTAATTCATGCATTTAATATGCAGTTGATAAAAATGTCCTTATTTATTTTAACTGAAAACGGTTTCCATAAAGCAAATAAAATGTACAACAAAACAAAGCAGTCAAAGATAAATGGCTCTTAGCCATTTCAACAAATATGTATGTATGTACATATTTATACTGAATGAACAGTTTTATCTTGACAAAAACAAAAATCATGAGAAAAATCTTATAGATTTTAATAACTAAAATGAAAAGACAGTAAATAACGTTTGGTTTTCATGATATCTGTGGTCGCTTTTAAAACAAATAACAGCAACAAAAACAAAATTGTACACTCTCAAACATCCATACACACATACGCACAGCAACAAAGGACAACATGGACATGCATTTACATTCCGTTACTTCATTGTTTCTGCTCTAACTTGCATTTGGTTTTTGTTGATCAAGGATAATTAGTAAAACGATGGCAATGATGACTCAATGCATGGCCGAGGTGGTTTGTCCCATCAAACACAAAGTCAAACGTTGAAAAATACAATTTTCCCCCAAAATGTGATTAATTATTTTTCATTTTTCAGATTCATTTATTTCATCGTTTCTGGAAAATTATAAAAGAGTTGTCGATAATATCGTGTCTCAACCTCTGCGCTGTGGTACATAAATGGTACATAATAAATAGATAAGCTAATGTTCAGTTCTTTTTAGAACTTATAACATCCATAGACTTTGATGTAATAGTGTCATATTTCAGAAAATATGTTTTTTGAGTTAATAATGCAGAATTAATCATCATGTCTTTCTTCATGTTGTCTAAAACTTTCATACAAATATCTTGTATACTCAACTCTCAAGAGGAGAATAACATTTTCTTTCATTATTAAGTTGTTATTAAATTCAAATTTTAAACCCGTTTTCTGCAAAACAAAAGCACATTTTCGGATCACTGTGCATCCGCCTGTGCATACACTTTATATTCCAGTAGACACTATCATTATTACAAATTGTAACTGGCGAATTCCTAGCAAATCTTATCAAAAACTTTGATATTTATTTATTTTTCTGTTTGCCCCTATCCGCTCTCGTCTGGTGTGGATCCAGCTTAGCCTTTTGCCAGAGAAACTTTTTAATAGAACATACAATTTTGTAAAATTTCTTTTACAAGCTTAATAGAAATTAGGTAGATATTCATATTTTGAACAGAAAGCCTTAACAATGTAAAAATTAAAACATGTTTTACACGCTATCTACATGAGGTCACGCATGAAAAAAAGTACATGCTTAATAAATACTAAAGACGTGCACCACTATATCAGAAAGTATTTCTAAAACAGATATAACAGATATATACTGTAAGTATAAATGATAGAACGAGAGTAATTGATATTGTATGATTTTATTCCACGCATACATTTGTCTCGTACTCAACAGTAAGAATACCATATTATTTTTCAATGAATAAGAAATTTACATGCTTTTTGTTTTAAATGTGTAGAAAAATAAAATAGATTCATATCGAATATAAATTATTTGCTGGGTTTTGCATAATTTTCAGAGACTACTATATTTTTTTTTGAAAATCATTTACATATTTGTGAATTCTCAAATGGTTCTTAAAAGTTTGTACATAAGATAAAGGGTTTGTAACGGTTCAAAATTGTGTTTGAAGTCTACTGACGATTTGGCAAAGCACCAATGAAATGCATATAGACAATGCTTAAACACCAGCAAATAAATTTACTCTAAATTAAAATATCTGTTGTACCACAGATATTTTAAAATAAATGTTAGTACAACAGATAATGTATGTGCGTATGTTTCATACATATAATACACATTCAAATACACTTCGTGTGCAAATTTATTTCTAGCTTACAATAAGATTTAATGCTTTCTTAATAGTTATAACTCACTGCTCTGCTTTGTTGTTGCTTCTTTGTTGTTTATTTTGATGTTCGTTTTAAATAGCCGACCAATTGTGAACAAACTGCGTTTTGCATGACAAATTTGCCTGTTTCTACAATAAGATTTTTATTGTACGATATCAGTATCTGTTAATATATGTTTGGGCGTATCATAGGAAAACAAATTTGTTACTCTCAATCTCTCTGTACTAGAGATGACCGCGTGTCGAGTTTTTTTTCGTGACACGAACACGCACAACTCAACACGAAGTTTCGTGACAGAAAAACTGATTTTTAGATTAAAATATGAATGAATGCAGAAACTTGCCGCACAAGATTATTGAGCGAAAATTTTGATAAGTTACTGTAAATAAATATGTAAATAAAAATACAAATAGAACATGAAACGTTAAAATAGAAGAAAAATATGTTTTTGAATATAAAAATTTTGTTTTTGTTTTTGGATTTGATTTCGTGCGTGTTGTGTCGTGTTCGTGTTCTGAAAATTTTGGGCGTGCGTGTTTCGCACGTGTTGTACATTCGGCATTCGTGTTCGTGTCGTGTTGGAAAATGTCGACTCGCACCCATCTCTACTCTGTACCCACTCATATCTGCTATACTTCAGACAATAACAACACCACCTAATAACAGTAACACTACATTTCTTATCAATATGCACTCATATAAGTTAACACACAGAAACTGATATAATAGATATATTTGTGCACGTGACTAATAAATACTACAAAATGTATTCAAAAGAAAATAAAAGTGTACATGCTAATAAAAAACTTTTTCAATAATTTCTGAAATTATGCAGTAAGTCGCACTAAGCCCTTCAATTTATGGCTTAAATATATTTTTAACGTCTCATGTTCAAACAGTTTTCAGATTGAATAATTTTTTCAATAGAGTTGAACTTTCAGCATTGTATGATGCTCAGTCAACAGAATAAAAAATCCACTGTTTTCTGTTTCGTTAACATGTTATACAAAACTAGTCCGCAGGATATTTGAAACAAAAACTTATGTTTCTATAGCCACTTTTCAACAGCAAAAGTTGAACTCACATCATAACGTACAGTACACTTCCTTACGTTTTCAATAAATGTTATTTTACAAAAAAAAAAACATCATTTCAAACAACAGAATCGGACAGAGTGAAAAAAGAACTATTGTTCACTCAAATCCTCTGAGGCTTTGATATTAAACAAAAACCCGTTTTTACGAAAACAAATTCTGTAAAGTTTTAAATACGAAGAAATGTTCTTTTTTATATCGAAATAAAGAAAAAGAATTTGTAAATTAATGAATGAATAAATTAATGCACTCGTATTCAAATTAGGGAGGTAACGATACGCCGTTTTGCCGATCCGATACCGATTCCGATACTTAAAAATAAATATCGCCGATACCGATTCCGATACCGATACGAATATTGAAATTGAGTTCAAGTTTAGATTAACAAAACTCAAGAAGGGCAATTTTTTTATTATGCAACATTACAGTGTAAGAGATTATTAATATTTAAAATAGATATTAATACAGTAAATAAAATTGGAAGTAATTTTTAAGGAACTAGATTTTCATTGCTTTCAAAGAATCTATATTAAAAATATGCAGATCATTAGTAGAAAAGCCAGTATAAATTTGTAATTACTTTATAATTTTAAAAAATACTCGCCATGTTTTTTATAAAATTGATTTTTTAAAGGATATTTATCAACTAATATTCTTCTAAATAACTTATTAGCTTAATTATTAAAAGTCTGCTAAAAGTTTATATTTATTCACTTAAATTTACATGAAAACACAGTTTTGTGTTTAAATTCGCATAAAAAGAAACAAGTTCTGAAAATGGGTAATTTTTCATCCTTTTTTAACCGACTTCCAAAAAGAAGAAGGTTATCAATTCGTGTGTATGTTTTTTTTTACTTTTTTATGTTTGTACACGCATAACTCTGTCATTTGTGAAGCGATTTAAAAAATTCTTTTTTGCTGGAAAGGGTTTGCCTGCAGTTTGGTCCCATAATTTTTTTTTTTTTGAAAATCGGAGGGGGAAATTCGCTCCCCCCATGCTGTCATTTGTGAACCGATTTTCAAAATTCTTGTTTTGTTTGAAAGGGTTTGACAAAAACTGGTCCCAATTTTTTTTCGAAAATCGGAGAAGCAAGTTTGCTCCCCCTACCCACCAATCCATAACTATGTCATTTGTGAACAGCATTTCAAAATTCTTGTGTTGTTTGCAAGGGTTCGCTAGTAGCTTAGCCCCATAATTCTTTTCGAAAATGGGAAGGGGATCCATGTATAACTTTGTCATTGGGAACCGATTATCAAAATTTTAATATATTTTTTTTTGAAAGGGTTTGACTACAGTTTTTTTTGAAAATCAGTTGTGAAATTCGCTGCAAACCCCCCTTCAGGTTAGTACCATAATTGTTCTCCAAAATCTGTGCGGGATTTCCCCTTCCCCCAGAAATATTGATTATAGCATAGCTCCTCCATTTATGGGCCGAATTCCAAAATTTATTTTTTGTTTGGAATGGTTTGCCTAGAGTTTGGTCGCATAATTTTTCTACCAAAATCTGTGGGGCAAGTCTTCCACGCCTCCATCCAAAATATTTATTAGAGCACAATTCCTCCATTGGCTTACCGATTTTCAAAATTGTTTATATGGAAGGCCATCAAGTATATTACTCTTTATACTGAAGTCGGCTTTTTTTTCCAGAATTATTTGAGGAATCATTATATAACACCGAAAAAGAAATTTGTCCTAACATCACTTCAAATTCGGTGATTGGTGATGGAAAAAGAGAACTTCTTGCAATGACAAGCAAATGTGAAACTAATTAGAAATTATCCAAATTCGCAATATTTCCGGATCGCGACTGCTACATTTTCATGATTTCTTTATAATGTCTTTTTTTTTTTTGCTGGGAATAAGATTTAAAAAACAACGAATTGAATTTGAGTTCATGGTAAAATTAACAATAAATAAATTATTGTTTTTGCAAAATAACAGCGTAAAATATTATTAATTTTTAAAATTGATATTAATAAGATTTAAAAAATAATGAAATGAATTTAGTTCTTGGTAAAATTAACAAAAAAAATAAATAATTTGTTTAAAAAAAACTGAACAAATTTTTTAAAGTATCGTCGTATCGACAGTAAAATATCGCCGATACCGATGTATCGGAAAATCTGAAGTATCGCCGATATATCGGTATCGGTATCGGTATTCGTTACATCCCTAATTCAAATGTTTAAAGCAGTGGTCAGCGTTCCCAGTTTTTGGGGTTTTGTCCCCAAATAGGGGATTTTTTTGGGGATTGGGGATAAAAATTTTGTGAAAATCCACAGGGGATTTTTTTTAAGGAAAACCACTTTTGCACTTCCATCATCAATTATCATGTGTATTTTGATTATCAGCTCGTGTGAGGTGGCTCTGTTGAATGTGATTGCAATTCTAATACTTGTATATGTGTACAAACTTTTCGTGCAAATTACATACGACTCCTGTTAACTACGAACCTTAGCCTAACAATCAATTTGGATTCTAATAACTATTTTTATTATAAATATATTTAAAAAAATCAACATCAAGAACTTTAATGAAAATGAAACAGTTAGCACTTTAATCCATAATTGCAGACCTTGACCTATGAAATTAAATTAAAAACTAATTAAGTTTCAAAGAGATAATATTAAGAGCTTGTCGAAAACATTGAAAACCATAAGAAGCGTAATGATAAAAATAAAAAAGAAGATCTGTTGGAAAGCATCAATTATTTTGCCCTACAAACATTTTTGACGGCATTTGCATAATGCAGGAGTTTAGCAAATTTATTTCAAAATCATAATTATTAAAATTATTCTACGAAAGCAAACATCCTGACCATTTGAAGCATTTCAGTTTCAACTTGAGTGCACACAAGGGGCTATTCATATACATTGAAGCCAGATTTGATAAATCGCGAAAGCTGATTTTTTTACATTAGAGTTTATTCAAATTAATGTTAAAAAAAACATTAAAATAATGTACAATAAAAAATATTGTTAGGGAAACGGAGAAATTTTAAGTTTGAAGTTATTTCTTAAACTGTTCAGGACTTCTTTAAATAGATTTTATTTTTTATGAAAAATTTTTATATTTTTGTGACAATATAAAACGTATAAGAAAAAAACTAAAAAGTAGAAAGTCCATGTCCAACTATCGAAGGTGCAAATTGGTATTTTTCAGAAAAATTAAAAATTCTTCAGTTTTAAGCGCAAAAACGGCAGGGGCATTATTATGTATTTCGATTGGAAAGAAAACATTTTCGAAACACAATGTAGGTATACAAATACGAATGATTTCCCCTCCGATTCGAAATACATAATAACCCCCCAGGCATGTCGTATCAAATACAGGACTATAACGGTAGCGGATCTAAAAACTTCGGTTTTCACAATTTATAGTTGGACATGGTAGGTAGAATATATTTTACGGTTTTAAGTTCCAATTCTAAAAAAAATAAAGAGCATAATTATTAAAGAATTTCCATTAAATTAATTATTAAAGAATTTCCATCGACGTAATGAGCCACAAAATATTTCCACAATATCCATTGAAATTGTTACACTTTCAAAATGTCTTATTGTTCATGTACACTGTAACATTATAATTGCTCATTATGAACGATCATCCGAGTTTCTGCTTTTGGCGGCTCCGTTCAGTAAACATTTTCTGCCTAAACATTTCCTTCTCTGGGTTTTGTCCATCAAAGGACATTGTGACACACTAAACGTATCACAATATTCGTAGACCTTAAGAAATTTTTCAAAATGTCGTTAAGTCCATGGGCAATGCGACATTATAATTGTTAATAATGAACGATCGCTCATGTTTTAGCGTACTTAAACAACGAGGCAACTGTAATTTTTGTTTCACTCCGTTAATAGTAAAAACAACTTCCTAATGAAGTAATTCAGCAAACAGTTACCAATAACGTTATTTACAAATTAAATTGAACTGAAATTAGAGACAATGGTTGCGACAAAAAAAAATATGTATTTCCTTGTCAGTCAATATGCCTGAGTTGTTTAAATGGTTGCCTCGTGTACAATTAGCATAAAAGTAAAAACGAACAAATTGCAAAGATGGCAAATTGAGCGAAATTGTTAGAAAGAAGAAAATAAAGAAACCGTACAATTTTTAAAGGACAAACTTACTTACAAATGAATAAATAAATTAAAATTCAATTGAAATAGAAATAGAAATAAAAATAAGATATGAAAACATTTTAGGTCATCAAATATTTCATTTACTCACCTTTAATCACAGAAAGAAATATTAAAAAAACTAATCCGGAACGAGGAAAATAACGTCTTGCCTTGTGTTTCTGTCGATGATGTTGATTATATTGATGGCTGTGATAATGTTTCTGGTCTTGGTAATTTTCTTTTTGTAGTCGTTGTCCTAAATAAGACAATTTAAATAAGGTTGATGTTGTTGCTGTTGTTGATAATGATGATGGTGATGATGATGATGATATTGGCCTACAAGTAGTTTGTTGATGTTGTTCTTTTTGCTGCATTCGTTGATTTTTATACATTTTGAATTAAGTAGTTTGCCTCGATTTTTTTCGAATTGAAACTTAATTTTTTTTTAAACACTGAACACTTCTTTAGGTAATTGAAATAACGAATTAAAATTCGTTACATTGCTTGGTTTATTTAAATGTTGTTGGCACTCCAAAAAAATATCACTAACATAGAAAAAAATACACATCAATACACATGCCAGCCAGTTAGCCGCCCCCAAAAGGGACTTGAGAAATGACTTGAATGTTTATTTCCTCTCTCACTCGTCTTTTTCGGTTAATTTGTTATGTTCACTGTAGAAACAAAAACGAAAATAGTTTCTTTCATTCATTCCATATTTTTTTTCTTTTGTTTTTTTTTTTATTTTATGTGTATTATGAAGGGTGGTTGCTTAATAAGTCAATTTGAAGGCTTTAAGAAAATAATAATACAACAGAAACAAGAGTAATAAAAAGAACGACTAGGCAAAAAACTTCAAAAAAACAATTCCAAATTTCAATTATTTTTCAACTTTGAACCTCCAATCATGGATTTAAAGGTGCCATTTTCATTTAAGGGTGATTTGTTTTTTGTTGTGTTCTTCAGTATTGCTGGATTTGATGTGCTTCTTCTTGACCTCGGATTTTTTTAAGTTTTTTTGTGTTTATTATGGTTCGTAAACACTCTCATGGGTGTTAAATTCCAGCACAAAAATTTTACACATTTTTTTTTGTTTCTTTTATTAATATTAGCTTTTCTTTCTTCTACAATTTTTTAAAACTGACTGTAAACAGGAGTATAATATTCATTTTAATGTTGATGTTTACATTGAGATAGTTTTGTTGCAGGAAAGTTTATTTGAAATGCTTCGTCCTAGAAAGAAAATGTGAAGAAAATGTTGCTTTTAGCCAAAGATCAGAGTATTATATAAATACGAATTGTTTTACAGTTAAAAGGTTTTTATTTAAAATAAAAAATTACAATAATTTTTTCATAAATTCGTGAATTTTATTATAATCCTGGGAAAAGTTGTGCCAATCGCTCCAAAAATCATTGCCCCATGATTTTAATATATTTTAATATTTTAATTTATTAATATTTTGTCACAGGAGAAACAAGAGACACTCGGCACTGTTCTGTAAAACGAATCTGAATAAATTTCTCGTTTTTCAAAAATAAATAATGCCCCCATTGATGTATTTTAAATCATATAGAGTAACTTACTTTCAGATATGATATTTTAAGCTCTAAAGAATAGAAAACTGCGATAAAGTCTGAAAAAATTTTGGTATTGGTGGATTTAATTTTCGAAACCGAGCGTTTTTAAATCGACTCGATTTACAAAAAAGGGAGGATCATAAATTTCCGACTATTTGATTCTTAGCATGAATACCCTAATAAAAGCCCTTTTTAGTCTCACATGCCGATAAAATACCCTTATTTATAGTCTTGCAATAAATTCGTAACATTTAAAAAAAATGTCATTCTAAATTATTGAATCTGTTACAAAACTTTATATTTGATTTGTTGAAAGAAGATGAAAAGGAAGTTTCATATATTTTAAACCTTGCTCACGTTGAAAAGGCTAATGCCAGTTCTTTACAAAGATGAATTACAAATTTTATGTCGAAATGTTGTTTATTTGTAAACTCTTTGAAATTAGTTATTAAATTATTGGTTTATTGGGTCGACCAGGCATTAAATATAAACATGTGGTGCTTGTTAATTGATGCAGCCTCATACATGAATTCTGCAGTTCGTTCGCTTAAAATAATATTTCAAAAGATGTTACATATTGCGTGCCTGGCTAATGGGTTACACAGAAAATGTAAATTTATTAATTGCAAATTGTAAAGCAGCATTTCTTCACGTAAGAAAGGTAGTGTTAAATATTAAATAAATTAAGTAAAGTGACTCGCACACGAAGGGTTCCGTATGAATACACATATATCCCTTTTCGTTTTTGCCCTTTTTCATTTTGGCAATGTTTTCGTTTAGCTTTTTTGCTTAATTTTAGTTTTTTTATTTTTTTCAACTTTTTTTTCGTCGTTATGGCGATTTTTTTGCGCTTTTTTCATTTTGTTGATTTTTTTGGTTTTTTTGTTGCCGATTTTTTGTTTTTTGCCGATTTTTTAAGTTTTGGCGATTTTTTGGTTTCGGCGTTTTCTTTTTTTTTTTTTTTGCTTTAACGTTTTTTTCAGTTTTTGACGATATTTTTAATTTTAGCGACTTATTTAAGTTTTTGCGCTTTTTTAGCTTTAGTTTTGGCGTTTTTTTAACACTTTTTTCCGATATTTTTAGTTTTAGCTTTTTTTAGGCTTTAGTGCTTTCTTTCGCTTGGACGACTTTTTTGGTTTTTTGCGTTTTTTATATCTTCAGTTTTGACTATTTTTTTTTTTGTTTTAGCGTTTTTTTGTTTTGGTGTTTTTCTTTCTTTAAGCGCTTTTTTTATTTTAGCGATTTTTCGTTTTGAAATTTTTTTAACTTTGGAATTTTTTAGTTTTAGCGTTTTTCCAAGATACAGCAAATTGTCTAAATTACATAGTTAAAATTACATTAACTGATAGAACACCCTTTAATTTTTATTGTTTTAAATATCAGTGTTAATTGGTGTAGTCTATTCTACAGAGTACACCAATTAACACTAACTTTGAAAATTTAAAGTGTCTGTATATTACATTAGTATTTCAACATGTTTCGTTGCTCGCTTTAGAACACCCTTTAATTTTAAACTGTCATATATTTGTTGTTGTAGTGGCCAAAGTTTTACATATTCTTTAAAAATTTCAGGTCCGTTCCCGAGAAAACGGCCTGTGACAGACAGACAGACGGACAGCGTAGCGAAAACAATAGGGTGCTTTACACTTTTGGCGTACGGAACCCTAAAAAATGTGTCTTTTTTAAGTTCTAGGTCCCTTCTCGTAAAAATTTGTAACAAAACATGTCCCGAACTTAAATAAACCACCAACGCCATGTGTTACCAGATGGGGTACTTGGATTAAGTCAGCAATATACTCATTTGCTCTAGAAACATCTACTGATGTCGAACGTGTATTTTCCATATACCGGCACAGAAAATCCAAAAAGCCCTATCTAACATTTCCCAAGTTTTACAGGAAAAGCATAGAACTTGTTTAAATGAAAACTATAGTGACAATTAGTGCAAAATGTTACAATACAAGTAAAAAAGACCCACAAATTTATTTTTTATTGTAAAATTTTGCTGAAGTTGTCAATATTTTTTTTAATATTTTCATGTAAACAATTTCCATGCTTCTCCTGTTGAACTTTTAAAATGTTAGGTAGGGCGTTTTTAATTTTCTGTGACGATATTCAAATATTCTGTGTAATAATAGAAAATTATTTGTCTTTGAAAATATAAGAAACATGTTTGTAATGTCGAATCAAAATTTAATCAATTAAAATTGCTTTAAAATCTTTTTTTTTTAATTTTTATTTTATGCCTTTTTTGTAACATTTTAAAGCTTTCTCGTGCCATTTTGCATACCTTTTAAAAAAATTTGTGTGCCATTTTAAACTTGCCCTGGCTATTACTATTCGATAGAGAAAACATCAAACCAAACCACATTATAATTTGTTTTTTTATAAACCTAACGACACACAGTGTTTTCAATTTAAAAAAAGGAGTAACATATCTGTATCTTTGAAACTAGCGATCCGATACAAAATAGTGTATGCTAAAATCATAGAGAAGGACATAAGCTTTAAAATTGTTGAAATTGGGAAACCCTATTGAAACACACGGTGATCTACAAGGTTTCGAAATTGACTACCTTGACAATTTACTAAAACTCTACTAAATTTATCAAAAAGCAATGATATTCTATCATGAAATTACAATGTCCTCATCATACATATCTGTGGGCTTCTGGCAAAAGCACTTAATTCGAGTTAAGACAATTTTACAAATAGCGGTATTTATAATGATGTTTATTTCCAAGTATTTAGTCACAAATATATTAAAATTTGAAAATTTTGATTTGTCTCCATATTTTTTATTTTGCGACCGATCAATAGCCAATTTCGAAATTCAAAGCTCTAACTCAATAATTTGCCGAGATATTAATTTTGTCCTCCTAGATTGGCTAAATCTTACACTGTGCATTTTGTGTAAGAATCACAGAGGGCTGCACGAATATACTCGAAAGTACTCGTATGTTTTTGTGTGTATGCATGTAAATTTTTTTATTATGTATGTGTGTATATATGTATGTTTGTATGTATATATGGTCGTGGCTATGTATATACATACATATACATGCATATACACATACGGAAAAACATAAGAACATACATATACGCACACTTGAAATTCATACGAGTACATTTTACGAATACATTTATGTACTCTTTGCAGCCCTCTAATATCTATTTAGCTAATATCTATTTAGTGCTTAGAGATAAAGAACACCAAGTGTACTTGGAGACCCAATTTTTAAGTGTTGTGTTTTCAGTATAAAGCGTAGTATGCAGCTCTGCCTGAAATTCAGGCTGCCATAAGAAGTATGTGTAAAAAAAACTGAAATTCAGGTTGATAAATTTCTTAAAGAAATTTCCGTTTACTAGTACGAAGTTCCAAAAGAAAAGTACACGAAATTTTGGCATTTATTGTCTATTACAGGCATGTTATAACAATAAGTGGAGAATTTTTGCCGTCAACTGAAACAAAAATCAATGTAGAAATAAATACAAAACTACAAACCTGAATTGCAGTGAGAACTGCATATTACGCTTAAAAGTTGAATAATTTTTATAATACATTTTGAGCAGCAAAGCAAAGTTAGAAAAAATTGTAGTAAGTCTTTCATTATTTTTGGGATATACCAGACGTTTTGCTCTTTATTTATTTATTTATATCACAAGAACATCAAGAATATAATTTTCTTGTAGTTCAATAACTTTTTACAAAAATAATAAGAAAATATATGAAAGAATTATTATACAACATAATTTTTTGTACTATCAAAAAATAGGAACGATAATTTAAAAAAATATACAAATATAAAATAGTCTCTAATAATATATAACAACAGAGAGAAAGGCAACGTTAATTGTTTCTTGAAAAATAGTCAAGGAGAGCTTTAGCAAAACTGTTTTTCCCTGTATACATTTTAAGTTTAAGGGTAAGATATTCCATAATTTAATGGCGTTAATGAAAAAAATCTGGATGGGTTAAGATGTATGTACTAGTGATGTTACGAATACTCGTATTCGTATTCGAATCGCCGAATATTCGCCTCTTTCATGATATTCGTATTAGTATTCGCCAAATTCAAGCGAATATTTCACGAATATTTTGCCAATACGTTCAAAAAAAAAACTTTAAAAATACTGAAAATTAAACAAAAAATATTAATTTTTACAAAAAAAATGTGTCTATAAAACAAGACAATAATCTTGTTTTAGTAAAGCAAAAATAAACAAAATATATTTCACAACGACATGGTATTTAAAAAGTAACGTCCTGTTAAATTAATTTATTAATCATGTGAAAGTAATACTCAAAGCTCAGTAGAGGAATGTTGAACTTCAAAAATAAAAGTTTTGAAGTCTTTTCTCCATCAAGCCTATTGCGCGGTGTGTAAATAAGCTCCGCACCACTAAACATTTGCTCGCTCGGAACACTTGCCGCTGGTGTCACTAAATATTGCCTGGGTATAGGTAAAAGAAGTTCGTATTTTCCCTTATTTACTTTCCACCAAAAATTTAAAAAGTGGCATTCAGGTGCTAAGTTAATAATAATGTTAATAATAATGTTAGAGCCCTTATGACACTACATTTTTCTTGCATTGTTTTGCTACAGGATTGAAAGAAAGAAACAGCAAACTATTGAAATAAAGAACTATACTATATAAATGTAAGCAAAACGTAATGTTTTCTTTAAGTGCTGCCTACTTTTTATTTATAATAAAACGCCAACAGAAAAAAAGTTGATAAAAAGAGGCGCTAAATTGCTGAATTTGTGAATAAACCGCTAACTTGGCAACACTTTAATGTTTCCAGCTTGAAACGTCAATTTTAAGTTGAACATTTTTTGACAGGCCCTCATCTTTTATCGATAACATTAGTAAAAGCTTTGACAATTTGGTATTTATCTTAATATAGCTGAACTCTTTGCACCTGGTAAAACTTCCCATCATATTATATTTGCACTGTTCTCCAAAACTTAAGAAATGAAGATTGAATATTCGTATTCGAATTCGGCGAATATTGTTTCAGATATTCGGAGGAAACACTACTTTATCGACCTATGCCATAAATATAGCGTGTTGCACTGTTAAAAGCTACTTGAATCTTATGCAGTGATTGGGAATCAATATTACTGTAAACTTCTGCGGAATAAGTCATTAGCGGTAGTATAATTTGAAACACTAGTTTCTTCTTCACTGCTATAGGGACAAATTCGGAAGATATTCGGGTAAAAACGAAAATTTTCGACATGAAAACAAGGGTTTGGATTTTTCAACTATCCGATTTAAATGTAAATCGACACATATCTTCTTCTCATGTGTGGGCGTAAGATGGAGATGGTTTCTATGGTTTCTATGTTTTCTATTTTATAGGCCTCTAAACTTGGACATAGCGGCCATTTTTGAGAAAAATGATTTGAGAATTAGAACGCGTCATCGGATATCAATAAATTTTACGTCATTCGAAACAAACACTGATTAAAAACGACACAACTTTCCGCTAGAAGTGCCTCTAAAATGCCAAAATATTCTTTATCTCTAAATACCCTGCAAAATGGTATTTTAATTTTCTTTATTTTTTTTATAGAATGTAGCCAACTGACATGTCTATATTGTGTACTGTTATGAAGATGGGATGAAAACAAACTCAAAAGCTATAGTTGTTTCTTTACGTTAACTTGATAAAGTCTATGAAAATTTTATGTATAAGCAAAAATAATAATAAAAAAAACTATTTGAATACATTAGGATTTTTTTTTTGTTGTAAAAAATAGTTTTAAAAATAGCATAACTTTGCATCGCGTCATCAGATTTTAGTAAATTAAATATCATTTAAAAGGTTCAAGGTCAGTTTTTGTAAATCCAAGACAAGGACATCACAAATGAAAAGAATTTTGATCCGTAAATATCCTGAAAAGTGGGTATTTATTTACTATTGTTTTTTTTTTGCAGCACATAGCAAACTAATCTATCGCCATTGTGTAAAAAATACAAATCAAAATTTAAAGAAATACTATGGCTACGGTTGTTTTTATTGGTATTACTTACACAATTTTAATAGAAATGATCGAGTTATCATAAAGAAACAATTGTAAGTTTTGAATCTGTTTCATCCCATTTTGAAAATTTTACACAATAAAAACATGTCAATGCGCTACTTTCTGTAAAAAAAATAAAACAAATTAAAATACCATTTTTCGGGATATTTAAGGATAAAGGATACTTTGCCATTTTAGAGGCACTTGTAGCAGGAAGCTTTATTGTTTTTAATCGGTGTTTGTTAAGAGAAGACTGAAACCTTTCGAATGACGTCAAATTTATTGATATACGATGACGCGTTCTAAAGTTATAAATGGCCGAGGTGCCCAAGTTGAGAGGCCTATAAAATAGCGATTATAAGATATATCGAAATAATTTTTCGTCATATTACGCGGACATAATAGTAGAATATATATATATGCCGAATTTCATTAAAATCGGAGAGGATAAAAATCCAGACCGTGTCGAAAATTTTCTCATATTGCGAAGTGTACGAAAAACATTCCGAACAACGATATTAATATGGTCTTTGCACGTTAAAGTTGAAAGAAACCCAAGTACTTCACTTTGTCAACAACTTTGTGCCATTAAGGTAAATATTTGGAATATCTATGGAGTCAAGTTAGTTCTGCTGACTGGCAAGACTAATGATTTTACTGGATTAATGCCTGTAGTTTCAACAAATAGGTATCTAAGGCGTAACTTATCCATTAGATATCTTAACCTAGGTGGTCAATTAACATTTCCTTACAATCCTTACCTATAAGTTAAAATTGTCAAATATGTTTACACCATAGGTAACTATACACGGAGAGATATCTGTGTGTTGAAATTACGTACATAAGCATTAGATTATTAAGTTTAGCCCACCCAATAATAGAAATCAAGTCGTCATTCAGTCTATGACACATATCCTCTAGAAGACCAAAACGATTAGATATGTACAAGTGTATGTCATCAGCCTACGCCTGTATTTTTGCATGATTCGCGACACTAAATATATCGTTGACGAGAAAACTGAACATAAGGGGTCCAAGAACAGATCCTTAAGGTACACGAGATCTAATTCTCCTCACGCCTGACATATTATCTCCAGCAACGACTTTCTGGGAACGCCCAGAAATTTAGTTTCCCAGAAGTGCTAACGCATTACAGCTAAATCCAAAATAGTTTTTGAGCTTAAAACACAATATACCTTATCAAAGGCTTTAGAAAAATCTAAAAAAACACATGAGAGTTAAATTACCATCATCATATTCTGGTCTAATATCATCCATAACTTTCAACGCAGCAGTAGTACAGCTATGGGCTTTACAAAATACAGACTGTAGCGTATGTATGAGAGAACTAATTTTCAAATAATTTATAATTTGATTAGACATAATGGACTCAAAAACTAGAACGGGTAAGATGCAGATTGGCCGGTAATCATTAGGACATGTGGCAGTAGGTGTTTTTGGAATCGGAACAATACGTAAGACCTTCTACAATTTTTGGAAGATTGATGTAGTTATAATAGTTACAATGTGATTAAATATGTGGGTAAGTGATCCAACAATAAAAGGTAGAACGGTCTTAAAGAATTTTAAGGGCAAACTATCTTCATAAACGCATTGATGATATCAGTTTCGGAAGCAAACGAAAAAACAAAAACACATTTCTGCTGGTGACAGGCAATTGGTTGTAATCATTACTATTAACCCCATTATTTTCACAAAAAAATCATTTAATTCATCCGGATCTAAAAAAGTTATATTGGAGCTTCGAGAATGAACGTTTAACTTGCTGACATTTTTCCATAACTCTATTGTGGGTAAGGATACGGTAAGTTTCCGTCCAAAATATTGTTTTTTTGTCTGCCTAACAGATTCGCGCAATTTCTAGCTCTAGTGAAAGCAATTCTTGAAAGAGGTGTAGGGTTGCGTTTCCAAGTATTATACGAAATGACTGATGTACTGGGTGAGTATACCAAGGACATGAGTTGTTCTTTACACGAAAACTATGCAAAAGGAACGTGCCTTTCAAAAGCATTATTAAGTTTAGACAGTTTACCGTCAACAGAAGGCTCATACCAGCAGTCTGTCCAATCAACGAATGAAAGTTCAGAGTATAAGAATGAATAGCTTATTGCATTATAGTCCCTATAGGTTATAACATTCGATACTTTCAGGTATGTGATGGAAAGAATGAAAGTTCAGAGTATAAAAATGAATAGCTTATTGCATTATAGTCCCTATAGGTTATAACATTCGATACATTCAGGTATGTGATGGAAATCGATTTCGAAAACGAACCCATTTTAAAATGTGATTTTTTACAATATTTCTTTATTAAAAAGACCTTTACCACAAATATTATAAAAATTGGATGGAAAGTGTATTAAAAATGACCTTTAAAAATGCTTCGTTTTCAAAATCGATTTCCATCACATACCTGATCGACTCTATTCAGATTAATAATAACTGTACAGAATAGTATGTCATGGTGAGAGATAAAGGAGATTTTATCATAAAAAAGCAAAAGATCCGACTCAAAAAGTAAAAACAAATCTAGCGATTTTGGGACATTATTGGGAAAAAACGTGTAGGCAATTGTTGATTCACAAATCCTAATCCGACAAAACTGATTAGATCACATAATTCCTCACTCAGTTTATGTTTAGTGAGCAAGTTAATATTAAAATCAGCACAAATAAAATGAAAATCATAGTTTATAGCACATTCTTGTAACTCATTAAAAATAGCTCCACACTGAATGATTTGCTAGGATTATAAACACAAGAAATAAGAATCTTGTTAACATTGTTAGAAATTTATTTTTGATGTACATGAGGCTACGAATAGTAAAAGCACTATGAATACCATTTTTCTTTTTTAATCGAACAGCAGCTCGGAATATTTGAAAATTAGTTTGCGTAAGATTTTCATTAATATAGAATTTGTGCTCCGAATTAAAACCAATATGCCGCAAGCGAAATGAAAATTCCTTATTATTAGTTTTAAAATTTTCCAGGGCTTTCGAAAAGAAATTTTTGTCATAGGGAGACCACATTTTGACAATAATAGCTCCCTACAAAATGTTTTCTTTTATTATATAGATTTTGTAATCGGTAGATTGTATATTATGTATATGATGTGGTTTTGTTAAGGAAATTGCTAATAGAGAAGTAGAAGCATTTGTGATTTCCAGAATGTTTTTTCCGCCGCGGTGTTTAATTCTGGATGTGGAATTAAAATGGTTTGCTTAAATAAAACAAAAAGTTTTTTTTTTTGTTATGAAATATTTTAATTAAAAAAGGAAACTCCACCAGATGCTTGGATTATATTCTTTATTGTTCAAGAATAGTTCTTAAAATTTTCTAATTGAAAACAAACGAAATCTTTTTACAAATTCATCGAGTATGAATCGAGTATGAGTAGATGAAAAGATGGATATGTGTGAATATGATTGAGCATGTTTGTGAACAAATAAAAATTATCGTCTCATTATTGATGAACATTTGCTCACACTTGTGGTAGGGACTACATTTTTCAGTTTTGTATCTCTTTTTTTATTTAACTTTTATATATATATTCCACTGCTTTTAAAAACTATGAGGAACTAGTAGTGCCAAAGTAGGTCTTCATAAATGTATTTAAAAACAATTCATTTTATTTATTTATTTTCACAACATAATTTGTATTTATATATACATATATTTTATTTTTACATGTTATTTTAAGTTGCTTTTTACTTTTCTGTATGTACGTACAAACATACATACATACATATATTTTCACAGTTTAACAAAACCTTTAGTTTTCTTTGAAATATGTTTATATTTTACTCACATTTTGCCATCGCTGGTCTTTGTTCATTCTTAATAAACATGAGACAATAGTTTCACCTTGCAAAGTTTGTATGCTGTTGCTGTTTTTTACATTTCATAACTTATTTTTTTACTTAACATTAAAACACATGCATCCTTCCTCACTTTCAACACAGAACAAATGTATGAGCACACGCATTCTTTTAGTACACACACACACACATACAATCGTACAATTATTACGTATGCATGTACTTAACATAATGGGGGCACCTTAGAGTATGCTTTAATTTGTTTGAATCATGCATACATACATCCACACACATATGCACCTTTGCAACTACAATTACAGCTTCCTTGATATTGTAACGGCAAAAAATCCATCTTCAGACTTCACACAGCATCAACAACAAACAGAGTGAACAGAAGTAACAGTCTGCCACACGAAGTGATATTTTTTAATGGTGGAAAAATTATTTTTTTCTTTCCTCACAACACAAGTTGGATGGTACGAATGACTGTATTAAAATTTATAATTTATTTCTTTAACAATACACATCCATTACATACATCCATAGTTTAATTATAAACAACAAAATTTATTATTATTTTTAATATAATTTTTTTTATTATAAATTAAAGTTTTTTTTTAATTCGTTACCATTTTTTATTTGCTGTGAAATATGTAATAAAACACTTTTATATTATTTATTCTATTAATATTTATTATTACAAGTTTTATTTGCATTTGGTAACTGTTCTTTGATGATTTGTTAGTCAATTTTTTTATTTTTGTTATTTTGATTCAATATTTTCTTAGTGCGCAAATGAGAAATATCCCCGTATTAAATTGAAAACGCGTGTTCTATTGACGACTCACAGGATAAAACTACAAATATTTATCGTTATAATATGCTACACAGTATTTGTAACTGTCAGGCACTCACGTACACATGCACACATCCCACCGAATAAAATTGAAATAACTAAGAAGTAAAAACAAAATTTCATGTTCTGTTATTTTTTCATTATTGTTACTTTTTTATCAACAAAA
The DNA here is from genome assembly GCA_956483635.1 of Panzeria rudis. Taxonomy (NCBI): domain Eukaryota; kingdom Metazoa; phylum Arthropoda; class Insecta; order Diptera; family Tachinidae; genus Panzeria; species Panzeria rudis. Next base: position 152,275,908 of record OY101450.1, read on the forward strand.
CATCAACAATACTGTCCTCTCCATAAGCTCTTCTCTTTAGTAAATGCTGCCTTGTATTGTTATTAATAGCAGCAAGCCGTTTCTGCCGCGTGTTGCTTTCGTATTTCTTTCAAGTTATTATTTGTGCCACAGGCAATGTTGCATAAGGGTTTATAACGCTTTAGAAAAATATTCTGAATAACAAAACGTCCAAAAACGAGAAGAGAGAAGCAAGTACTTGCGTTCGAAACAGTGTTGCCGATGTCTGTGTATATATATTTAGGATAATTAAACAAGACAAAATTTTTTATATAATTTTTTTTAACACATTTTTTGGCTGCGACTTTTATGAATAACTGCGATTGTTTCAAAACTTTTCTTTCCAGAAGAACCAGAAAACCTTTTATTGAAAATTGCTTACCCGATGTACAAATTGGCAAACATTTTTCAGCAGTCGCATAAATTTAAATCATAAACAAAACCTTCGTGCAAAAATTTCATGCAAAAATTATGTAAGAACGAGATCTTTCCATAGACCAATTTTAGTCACCGAATGGCTTATGGGTGCTTGTAAATTCATGTAAAATATTTGCTCATTTAATTTCCAAGAGGCGAGTAGAGGTTGCAAAATTAAAAACTGGTTCAAAACGTTACTAATCTTCTTTAAAACCATATTTACTTTCAATCGTCCGTAGACTTTTGTGGGTCGCAAATTAACAGGAAATGTAATTTTGCTTTAAAAAATTTTAGGTATGACAAAAAATGCAGTCTTTTCGCGTTACTTGTATCGAAAACAAAATATTGAATTAAAAAATAATAAAACCTATTTGTTCTGCTGTGTACGTTGAAAAAATTAAGTTGATGTTAATTTTTCCCTTGTTCCTTGGAATATTAATCATCCCCAATTCTATCTGAATATAACGTTACGAACCTTAGCCTAATAATCAATTTAGATTCACAAAGCAAATACGTTCGAAATAATCATATCAATAAACAAAACCAATTTATTTTTATTCTCTTAATATTAAGAAATATCTAAAAATCACATCGTCCGTACATTTAGAAATTAAAATAAGATATATAAAATCTGAAGAATTTTTACAATTTGTAAGGTTGTGCAGTTTTTGATATAGGCACTTGTAGGCAAAAGTCCACTTTTCATGACCACGTAGTCCGAGTTTTCCTAAACTCTTACTATATAAAGAACTACTTACGGCCTACACAAATATACAGAGAAGTAAAAACAATACAATTGCTTGTTGACGTTACGAAAATGGCTACTTTCTTCAGAAATTCCCATATGTAAAATTTTATAATTACTACGGCAACATTGTTTCAATCATACTCACAAAATGTATAAATTTCCTCTCATTTTCTGCTAAAATTTCCGTAAGAGATACTATGCCATTTATACAGTTATGTATTTGAGCACTTAACGGTACTTCATGTTTTTCTTAGAAGAGCAGTTTGTTGCTGTATGAGAGAAGAACATAAAATTTCAAATAAAATATAAACTTCGTTGTATTATCGAAATATTTTTAGATTATATTTTACCGCAAGTGTAACAAGTTGGATGCTATTTTGACATCATATACTTTTAGTGGAGGAATGCATTTTAAGGCCAATATGCAGTTTTGTTTCAATTCCTGGTTGCCATAAACTGTGCATACATAAATACATACATGGATCAAGTTGCAAAATATTTGAGGCAATATTTAAAGCTAAAAACAAAATTTTTTTTATGTAATTCCCAAATGAAAAAATCGAGTAAGAAGATTAACAAAATATTTTAACCATTCAAAGCGAGCTTGTCTGTTGTACAGGTTATGTTTCAGATCGGTAATCAATTTTGTACTTTTCCCGAAAAGTTAAATTAAAAGGCGGAACGTGTTTAATGGCGATGCGTTTTCCACGTTATGTGTTATGCACTGCATATGTATGAATTTTATTGCAAATCGCAGAATTTAGCTTGCGATACAACCAATTATGTATGTTGACATTATCTTTTGAGGCAACAATGACTACGAAGAAAATGTTGTGTATCATTCTAACTACATAGTTACACACTTGCGAAAATATGTAGTTCTTGCTGTAGCATTTTTTACTTTGCTTGTACTATATTTTTACTGTGGATAGGTCAGTTTAAACTAAACATTCGTAATAACATATAAAAGAGATTATGTAGGATGCCAATATAACTCTCATTTACTGTTATGTGAAAATATAGCCGTTTGAAAGAGAGCGGTTTCCTTGTTTTAAGAGTTTGCACAGGGTTCCCAGTTTTATTTCATACCTTATCCCAAATTTTCGATATTTCGTCCCCCAAAATCCCCAAAATACCTATTTTCTCATCCCCAAAAATCCCCACAGAACCTTAAAGAGAAAATCATATTATTTCAAAGGAAATACATATATGCGTACATTTATTTATTTAATTAACTTGGAGGTTACACGTTCAAGTTTTGCTTCAAGTTTTGTTTCAAGTTTCACTTTTTTACTAACACACTCAAACATTTTGAAATTGACTACCAACTTGCTTTCAATTTTTCTTTCAAGTTTTCTTTCAATTTTCCGTTCAATTTAAGCAGCTGATCTCAATTATTGTAAATAAATTACAGTAAGACTCGGTTATAACGAACTTTGTGCAAACAGCAAGAAAACCGCTCTTTGACAAGTTCATAATAAGCGTAGTTCGATAAAAACGAGTACTCGTTAACTACGAATACGCTATTACGAATTATTTTTGTATGAAAATAGCAACCAAAACGTCGGGACTTTAGACTTAGATCGTTACAACCGAGAATTCGTTATGACCGAGTTTTACTGTTTCGTTGTTAATTCCTTGACGACGGCATCTTGAAAACAAAATTGAATATCAAGTTGCTTGCAGCCTACGTCACAGCGTCAATTGAAAGTAGTTTTAACAAGCAATACGTGTGATCAACTTGAAAGCAATTTCTTGAACGTGTAACTGCAGAGTAAATCCATTTATATTGAATATTTTAAAACTAATTTTATTTATACATATACACAGTGGTAAATGGAAGGAGTAAAGAGGCCTTCTATAAGGCCTTATTTAGCATACTACCACTTCCATTGCACATTCGTATATTTTCTACACGCGATATCATTGCGGACCAAGGCCTTCATCGACCAATTACTCAGCAGGCCTGATTGAAGGTATTCTTTAGCAGGCCTATTTGTGGAGGTCATATGTGGCATGCCTGATAGAAGGCTTGTTCTTGGTAGGTCTGTCAAAAGTCAAATTTAGGTATTTTTTATTTATCTGGGTATATCTATAGAGGCCTCAATATTATTGATTATCGTGATTATCGTGATTTCTTATTTCGAACTCCTTCTTTTCATCCAAAGTAAATTTTTATTCATAAGAGGCTAAATTTCATATATTTATTAAGAAGGAATTGGACATGATGTAGTAGCTGCAACATAAGCAACATAATAGCAGCATGTATGACGCTTCTTGTACGTAAATTTCAGTCTTATACACAAATTATTTGCGAAAAAAGAACACGAGAATGTTTGCTATTTCTAAAGTACATTTGTTATTAAACAAAACGACAAATCTAAAAACAGAAAACTAATTCCAAAAGAAGGGAGAACTAATGCATCCGATACATGCATCTTTTAGAAAAGAGTGTAGAGACCTTCTGGTAGAATATTCTGAGAAGGCAGAAAAGAATTAGTTTTGGATCTTATTTCAGGTCTTTGAAGGCCCTTAAAAAGACCTGTTTAGTGAATGCCTCGTAAGTTTAACCGCTGGGTATGTATACTTCGAGTTTTAAATTAGGGAAGTAACCAATACTGATATATCGGCGACACGTCGGCCTTAAAATTAAATTTTTAAATTTTTTTAGAGCTTTTTACAACAAATTATTTCTTTTTTTGTTAATTTCACCATGAATTCAAATTCAATTCGTTGTTTTTTAAATCTTATTAACATCAATTTAAAACATTAATAATATTTCACGCTCTTATTTTGTAAAAAAAATTATTTTTTCAATTTACCACTAATTCAAATTCCATTCATTGTTTTTTAAATCAAAACAATGTTTTCATGTAAATTTAAGTGAATAAATATAAACTTTTATAAAAATATTAGTTCATAAATGTCCTTTTAAAAATCGACTTTTTAAAAAGCATGGTGAATATTTTTCTTTAATTATAAAGGAATTATACATTTGTGTATTACTTAAATAAATTTTTACTTGCTTTTCTACTAATTATGTGCCTATTTTTAGTATAGATTCATTGGAGGCAATGAAAAGTTAGTTCCTTAAAAATTACTTTTTTTTAATGGGTTAATATCAAGTTTAAATATTAATAATCTCTTACACTCATCATCATCATTCAGCTCTACAACCCGGGGTGGGTTTTGGCTTTCTCCACAACTCTTCACCATTCCTCTCTATTTCTAGCATGGGTGCGCCAATTCCTTAGTCCCATTGCTCTCATAACATCATCAATATTGTCAATTAGGCGCTTACGTGGCCGGCCTTTATTTTTTGAAATTTGTAGTGTGTAGTCAAGAACAAGCTTTTGCGCCCGGTTTTGATCCATCCTTAGTACATGGCCTATCCATCTTAGAGTTTACGCTTTAATGTATTTTACTAAATCCTCGCCTTGATTTAGCTGTAAAAGTTCTTCATTGCTCCTTAGGAAATAATCCCCCCTTTCATTTCGTCTTGGCCCAAATATTCGTCTAAGGATTTTTCTTTCGAAAATTCTGAGAGACTCTTCTTCGGAATTCGTCATAGACCAAACCTCTGATCCTTAAGTAACTATAGGCCTTATGATGGTATTGTAAATTCTCAGCTTGCAGGATCTTGATAAAAGTTTTGATTTAAATATCTTATTACGTGCAAAATATGATTTGTTTGTTGCTACAATTCGGTCTTGTATATAGTCTCTTGCACTATTATCATTACTAATAAGTACGCTCAAGTACTTGAACTTGTCTACTCCTTCAAAATTATATTCTCCTATACTGATATCTCGTGGCCTTCTTCTTTCAGCGCTTCTAGATAGTACCATATACTTATATGTCTATATATCTCTTACACTGCAATTTTGTATAGTAAAAACTTACTCTACTTGAGCTTTGCTAATTTTAACTTGAATTCAATTTCAATATGCGTATCTGTATCGCAATCGGTATCGCCGATATTTCTTTTTGAGTATCGGTATCGTATCGGGAAAAACGGGTATCGGTACTTCCCTATTTTAAATACATATCTACATATGTATGTATATTAAAGGAGTAACGTAAAAACACACAAGAATAAAACCATTGCAATGTTCATCATTTCAAAAACTTCATAATCAACATTTTCTGAACAATCAGTTAATGCAATTTTGTTGTACATGTTGTTTTTATTACAAAGTTTTAGCGTTTGAGAAGAAAACTGAACTGTTTTAGAGTGTTTTTATATGAAGCGATTCGGAGCTATTTTTGTATTTTACTGATTCACGTATGCCTCTTTTTTAAAGAGGTCTAGTAAGCCGCATACCAGACCATAGTTGTTGCGTGGCTGGTATCTTGAAATGATTTTGGTGCAGAAGAAATATATTTGAAATCCCCAAAAATCCCCAGCGAAAAAAGTGCTTTCCCAAAAAATCCCCTGGTGACTTTACAAAATTTTTATCTCCAATCCCAAAAAATCTCCTATTTGGGGACAAATCCCCCAAACTGGGAACCTGTAAAATAGTACCTCGTATCGATCATGTCTTTTTTGCCGTTAGGGCTCGATATTAAGAAAAATTCAAGATTTAAACAGCTTTAAGGTATAATAAATTTCAACAATAAAAAGGATATATAAAAGCTCTAAGTTTATATACAATAGATACGCAATTGTCATTTTGAAAAGAAATTGTGAAAGACATTCCATGTTTTTATTTCAGGATATATGGCACGTAATTATATCTTTGTACCAATATTTTCCAAACTTTTTATTGTTTAACTGACAACAAAAAAAAGGAGAGAAGTAACAATTCATCATGTATTTTTCTTGATGTATGTTACCTCAAAACACCGCCATTTACAAACCGATTAAAGATGTTTCTTCGTTTAAAGGGACGTATGTACTTCCAGATTGTTCCCGTTGAAAAGTGGGCTGAGTCACGCCCATGATAACATTATATTCAGAAAGAATTGGGCATGAATAATAAATATTCCAAGCGAAAAACTAACATCAATTTAATTTGCAACACACACAGCAGAACTTTTTTTAACTAATTTAATGTAGAACTTTATGCCAACTTGCAAATATCATTCTATTATTGTTACTTTCCACAGCAGTGTTTAAAAATTGATCAGACTTATTTCGAAAAAGATGTTTAAACTCTGTCCTGAAGCACACTTTTAGTTAAATGGCTGTCAATAAGCGGAATTGACTCATTTGGAGTGATGGTATTATACAAATTGTTTTTGAAACACCATTACCAGTCAAACCGGAAATATGCACTAAAAATGTGTTTTATGCGCATTAAATATGTACTAACGCCAAAAAATATGGTTATATAATAATTTCAGACACCACGAATTACATATATATACACACATACTTATACTTATATGCAATTATGTCCAAGAAAATAACGTCTTTGGACATTATTTCCACTTCAAAAAGGATATAATATTCGTCTACATAAAAAGTGGCCCCAAACCAAAAGTGAAAATGACCCCAAACTTTTGTATTGAAAACATCAACACAAATTTTGGGGCCATTTTTCATTTTTTTTATATATATTAAACTGGGGCCATTTTTCCTATATTTTGGGGCCATTTTTCATTTTTAAATTTGGGGCCATTTTTCATTTTTTCATGAAATAAAAATGGCCCCAAAATTAAAAATGAAAAATGGCCCCAAAGTATAGGTAAAATGGCCGCAAATTAGAAAATACAAAATGAAAAATTGCCCAAAAATAGGAAAAAGTGCCCTAAAGATCTTATGTTGTTGTTTTCAATAACGTCATGAGCAAAAAATGAACATATGGGAAATAAATCCATATTTTTTAGCTATTGCCATTATAATCTGCCTTCAGGCAGTCTTGACGAAGGATTTTATCCGCTCGAAGAACAAATTCGCTGAATAAAGATTATTGTATAGCCGGCCTTCAGCCAGGCTTAACGGACTTTTCCTCTAGGTATATCGAAAGGCGTCTAAGAATGTTGCGGCCATTTTTCCTATTTTGGGGCCATTTCCCTATTTTGGGGCCATTTTTCATTTTTCAGTTTAGGGCCAATTTTTAAGTTTGGGGCCCATTTTTCAAGGAGCCATAACCTATTCAGTGATATTAATTTGATATTTTTAACATGACAACAACAGTCTTGAACATCACAACAACACATAAAAACATAAGTCGCGAAGCGATTAAGCTTGTCGGCGGAAAACACCCAGGGTCTACGGCGGGAATCAAACACATGAGCTCTGGACTGCCAGGCTAGCATCGCTACCAATCAGACACAGATCACCCAGGAGCCATAATATTCATGGGTATGTCGAATAGTGGCTTTGCAGAGTAAAGATTTTCTGCTTAGTAAAAAATCTAAACCCTGCAAAGCCACTATTCGACATACCCTGCAAAGCCACTATTCGACATACCCTTAATCCCTGCCAAAGGCCAGCTATGCAAACGATCTTAACCCTGCAGTACCATTTGTGAATAACTGGGAATAAATCAATGGAATGAGGAAATTTTTTTAGGAATTGGAGGAAAATACATACAAATAGAATAAATTTAAAATTAAAAAATTAAAAAAAATTAAAAAATGCCAAAATTCTTAAAAAGTTCCGAAACGTATAATCTTATTCGTGGCTACATACATTGGACAGGAAAAATGCAACCGCATATTTGGGGTTTCCCTGAGCATTACATTTTAAAGAAGTCATCGTTTGATACGGATTTCCGAGCCGGTGGAATCATTTGTTCTGAATATTATAAATTATATTCAGAACCAATATTTGAGTAAGCTCTAAAGTAATTTTTCGACATAATTCATTATTTATCCAGTTAATATATTCTACTGTAAAAAACAACTAATTAATGCTCACACTGATACCGAGTTAAAAACTAATTATTTTATTAGCTCTTCATTTTTCATGACAACAAACCATAAAAACTACTTTATTGTATGGACACATTTTATTTTCTTAATTCACATTTTTTTTTTTGCATCAATAAAACAAATGAAAACATTTTTGTGAGAAATAGAAGCTTAAGCTCGTATTACACATTGTTTTTATTTTTAGCTTATGAATAACTTTGACTCTATTTTATAACCGAAAGTACACCCATTTAACATCTTGAGATTAATCAATTAATTGAGTTAATTATTTAATGATATCATCACTAGATCGTATTAAATGTTTAATTGATAAAATCCCTTAAATTACTTAATTATACGAGTATTAATCATTAGAATTTCATTAAGCAAAAAATGAACGAAATTAGGTCCAATTTCCTGCAATACTACTGCATACATAATATTACAATCAATCAAATACATACCGACATACATACCATCCACCAAAAGCAACCTAATCTTCTGCGATACTAGTTTTGAGTGGAAGGAAGAAAAGTTTTTAATTGAAACAATTGGTGGATACAAATAAAACATTGCCGCACACCCACTTGGAGCTATTTAAATTTAACATCTCGGCAACATCTGTAAGCTGACTAATAATATTGTCTGGGTCTAAAGCATGATATGAACAACAAAATTCAACAATTATAACAAACTTGTAATAATATCAATAGCAACAAAACTAAGCTTTTGCAAAAATAAAGTTATAAAATGCAAACTTTTTTTCTATTGGGTAATTTTGAGCACCAGTGCAGCCGTTTTATTAAGGTGCACGGTACCCATAAATTTGTTCCACTTAATCATAAAATATATATAAAGTCTCCCCATACAGGTAATCCTATAAGTGAAGCTGGTAGCTTTACCAGAAAAGCTTCCCGGGATATGAAGGTGTAAAAAGTGCATATTTCATCAATATTACTTCAACTTAAGCTAGAAATCTAAAATTTGGTACATAGGTATTTCTTAGGGAAAAACTAAGAAAAATCTATAAATTGACATTTTCAGCTGGGGGGAACTACAGTGCCCCTTATTTGTATGGGGCAGTTCCACTATACCTAAAGAGCTGAAAAGACAGATAGGTCTCGGTGAGAAAATAATGACAGAATTCTGAAAACGGGACTTTTTCATCTAGAGGGGAATAAGCTGCGCCTTATTTGTATGGGCCCTTCCAATATACCTGGATAGACCTTTCATATGGAATATAAACTTTTCAAATCGGTCTGCAAATGGTTGGAGTAATAAATGAACCTTATTTTCTTGAAGTCGGTTAAAAAGCCAAAATCATCTCGATAGAATTAAATAAAACCAATTAAAACTTCTACAGTAATAATTTCAATACTTAAAAATGTGTATAAAAGGCAAAATTCTCATTTAGTTTTCCCTATACAGTGGAGTTCCTTAATAACATACAGTGCTTATAGTGAATTCTCATTCAAAACGAACAACTTCTCCGATGCCAACAGTTTTGTATAAAGATATAATAGAAACTGTTACGGTTACAACAAACTTCGGTTATAGGGAACTTTCAGTTATAACCAACTCCTTTTTAAGTACCCAGCACAAAAATGTTATATTCTAGGCCTATTCTGAACAAAACAAAATCAGAAGATTTTTCGATCATTTTTTAAAAATTTAAAGTACACAGGTCTGTGATGAAAAATTTTTTTACATAATCTCATCTGAAACATGTAGATATTGGTGTGGCCCAAACCTTCCCTATTCGGACTGCCGCGAGCCTTTACATGGGAAAGGTCCTAGACACGATCTAATTCCTAGACACGATTTAATTCCTCTCTTCGAACATGATGGGAACTATTTGGTCCGTTCTAATTCTATGTCCTAAAGCGTACTCCCATTATCAAATCGTGGATAGATGAAGAACACATGTTTAGCAAATCCACGGCATTACCACCACAGCTCGGACAAAACGGAAGACTTTCATGTCCGAAAACATACAAGTACGACCTAAAACAATCATGCCCAGTCAAAAACTGTGTAATATAGAAGTTCAAGTCACCGCGTATCAGTAAGTAAGTCCACATTCCCTTATCAGTCGCTGTACATCGATTTAGCTACTTTCATTGGCACAAATCTGTCACATACAGGATGCATATAGGATAATTCTTCATACTACATGATGTTTTGGAGCCTATATAATGCAAGTCCTCATGAAAACATATTCGATCTTGTAACTTTCATGGGCACAAATCTGTCACACCATCCGTACTATCCGATACGGGCTCTAGCTCAATGGATATCATGCGCGCAATGAGAAAAGCGGCTTCGTCCGATACAATTTGGAACGCGCTACATACCCACAGGACGACTAACCTATTACACAGGGGATATCAGATTGACATATCGTCACAGAAAATGGAAAAAGCTCTATCTAAAATTTTAAAAGTTTAACAAGAGAAGCATAAAATTTGTTTAAATGTTTAAATGAAAAATATATTGACAATTAGTGAAACATTTTTTCAATATATATATATATATATATATATATATATATATATATATATATATATATATATATATATATATATATATATATATATATATATATATATATATATATATATATATATATATATATATATACATATATATATATATATATATATATATATATATATATATATATATATATATATATATATATATATATATATATATATATATATATATATATATATATATATATATATATATATATATATATATATATATATATATATATATATATATATATATATATATATATATATATATATATATATATATATATATATATATATATATATATATATATATATATATATATATATATATATATATATATATATATATATATATATATATATATATATATATATATATATATATATATATATAATGCAAGTCCTCATGAAAATACAGACGAGTGTGGATCATATCTTCATGGTATTTTAGACATTCCTTGGATTCTATACTACACATGGCAATATTTAGCCTAATGCTTTCCCTACTTTTTCGACTACCAATCAGAGCGATCTGAATACTGGCGTCTGTAATATTTATCGCATCTTGTAACTCGTTTGCTTCACATACTAACGCTATGACATCTGCGAATCCAACTATCTTTACCTTCTCAAGGAGATTTAACTTCAATACTACATCGTAAATGACGTTCCATAGCAGTGGGCCAAGTACTGATCCTCGAGGCACCCTACCAATAATCTTACGCATCCTAATGCCTTTATCAGTATCATAAACTAGCTCTCTACTTCGAAAATAGTGCTGTATAATTGCCAGTAGATGTCTTGGGGGGCGTCTAATCTGGCTAAGACATCAACAATATATTCCCAGTTTGCGCTATTGAAGACGTTATTTGCGTCTACGGTTACAACTATACCATACTCTGTTGTTCCTCCTTCCTTCTAGACCTCTTCCCATGGGCAGCCCGGGCAGCAGTTTCTACTATAACTTTGATAGCATAAACTATTGATCTTACTTTTCTGAAGCCTTACTTACTTAATTTCCTTCCAATCTCGTACAGATTATACTTTCAAGCAATTTCGCACTTGTGTCTATCATACACAGCAGACGATAAGAGGGGCCGTCTAGCGGCTTATAATCCTTAGGTAATAGTAATAACTTTTGTCTCTTCCAAACTATTGGGAAGATGCCCTGGCTCAAAAATGCGCTTATTACTTTCGGAAAATGAGCAAGATGAAATTTAACAGCTTCTTTTCACAGAAAAAATTATCACCATGAAATTTTCAAACAAAAGTTTGCATAAAAATAAATTTCATTTTCAGTAAATGTTCTTTACATAATCAATGAATTGTTTGTTTGACTCTTATTTAGGACGCAAACACTAAAAACAACAAGAAAACTCGTGTCGTAAAAAAATAGCCCCGATGACGACACACTAATGACACACAAATAACAACAACGACAATGATAGCAAAATTAATGCAATTGTACAAAGTTTGTTTGCATTAACTCTCATTCATTTTTTTACAGTCTTTAGATAAACATTCAGACTTGAACACATTTAACAAAGTGAAATTTCATAACTGCTTATTGGATGATGATGATGATGACCCAGACATAAATTTTGTTTGATATATTACAAAAAATACAGTAAATATTTTTGTTTGATTTAGTAAATTGTTTTGATTACAATTTGTAAATATTTTTAGACAAATAGTTTTATAGATTTAAACAATTTGTTCACTGAAAAAAAAACAGTTTTTCAATGAAACCGTTGAGACATTTTCGTCTATATTTACAAATTTGTTTGTAGGTCCGTTCCTAGACAAAATATTTACTATTTCATTGAATTCCTTTACAGAAAACGAAATTTAGTTTTTTCTGTGTTAGTACCATATTAGAAATGCAGTCTAATAGGCAATTCACACTACCGTGTTTATGGCCATTTTAAGTGTTTACGACCCAAACACGTTAATTTTTAGATGTTTTCCCATATAATCAATTGTCAAAAAATTTACGTGTTTAAAAATTAAACTCATTCAAAAACCAGTAAAAAGCAGGGTTCCAAGTACTTCTTGATGTATGTTCAGTCGATTTTTTGATTTTAGTGCTTATTGAACACGGTTTGTAATGGCGGAAAAATATGTAAACAAAGTCGAAGTTAAAAAAGGTTGTAGCATTTCTATAACAACAAGTAGCGTATTCGGAAAGTTGTGATTTGTGTTGGCTTAAAAGTATTAAAAACCTGGGTTTTGGTTCAAGTTTTCAATTCAAATGGAAAAATGTACATACACATGTAAAATTCTAATTAATAACTTTCCAAAATTATTAATATTTAGGACACGAAAAAAGTTTTAGTTGCCGGTTTGCTATCACCTTTTATGAATTCGTCATGCTGTAAACAGAAAGTTTATAAAATTGTAGTCTGAACAACTTTGTTTAGTTTCTTAAAATATTTGCCGAAACACGTTAAACTATAGCAGTGCGAATATAGTATAAGCCTGGTGCCTTCTTGTCTTTAAATTTTGAGATAACACCTTCTATGTCTATCTATGTATACCTGTGTTGCCATGTCGGAGTTTCCTGTTGGTGGAAAAAATTTTCTACACTGAGGGCCATTTCTGTAGAATTTCACTCCTACATCCTCAGGTCCCAGAATATCACGACCATCAGCCCAGGGTTCTAACAATTCAAGTTCGTGTGTCCAGAAATGCTATAATTAAGAACATGCTAGACTTGGTCTTAGTGCTTTTCAGCGGTGTGGAATCACGGTTTCTACCTAGAACGCTCTCAAGCCTTATGATAACTCAGGGTCCGCGAGGTCGCCAATCCCGTTATCCTCATAACAAAATACCCTTGCGGGATGTATGCCTGTATGTATGTACGCATGTTTACTCATGTAACAAAAATAATTTATTCCCCATTAGGAATTATTAAAATTTGTTAAGTACAAGCTTAAGGTTCCGCTGTTTTATTATTATTGCTTTTTAACAAAATTAAAAGATTTCTCTTCTAAAGAAACTCGCCATCAAAAAAATTCTAAATAACAGCAAGATAAATTCTTAAGATTTAATAATTATGCTAATGAGGGAGGTCACAGCAGCATACCAGTTTTAAAACAGACTTTTTACCTCTATAGCAGCAATCACTTTACTACATTGATGTATGTAAGTCTCGTAGTTGTTGTATTTTTATAATTATTATAACGCACAGTGCACAGTGTGACATTTTGCACTTATAGCTGGCCAAAAGTCAAAAAAAAAAGTTCCCCGATCTTGTTGATTTTTGTATATGTATTAGACAGGAATACAGGTGATACAAAAACATGCTCATAAGAAGAAGAAAAGGAATGGCAATGAATATAACGGTTATCAAATATTCAGTATCAAGAGAAGCTAAAGGCCGTGTCAGATAAAACTTTGTCGCTTTACGTGACGTTTCTAACTTTGATAGAAAAGTGTAAAGCAAAAGGAGTATGACACAATGAAAACTTTGACAACACTCGCGCACAGAGCACGAAGCCGGTCGGCTAATAGCCGGCTATTAGCCGCCGCCGGTGATTTTCACAATCACTTAGCCGCCGCCGATTATTGCGGCTAATATCGGCTAGCGGCTAAGCCGATTTTTTATAATAAAAAGTGGATATTTACTAACATGCGCATTTAAAAATATTTAATTCGGTTTTGGAACATATGAAAAAAATTTCTTATGAAAATTATTTTTATAAATAAGGCAGTAAATCGTCTAGAAAGGCAAGTTTATTTATAATTGGGCCGAGTATACCTGTTGTAAATATACCTTGTATGTAAGTAAGCAAGAAATACTCTGTTAGCCGACCGTTAGCCGATAAATTTAGGTAGCCGCTCTCGGCTCTTAGCCGGCTAATAGCCGCCGCCGACTATATTTGTTCTTAGCCGGCGCCGATCACCATTTTACATCGGCTTCGCCCTCTGCTCGCGCATTGATCGTTTACCAAAAAAGTAGTTGATAATTTTGCTATTTATATACATATATATTTTTTATAAAAATAAAAGTCAATTATGTTATTTTACGATTTATTATAAATAAATAAATGCCACATACATATTTACCTCTTATTAAAACAGATTCAAACGCGCAATATGTTTCGTTTGGCAATATAATAAAAGAAAATTATTCCAGCTGATTGTCAAAGCAAGCAAAAAGATGAGAGTTGCCGAACTTTTCGCTTCACGCTGCGTTAAAAGTGCTTTATGTGACATGTTTCGTATAAGTATGTACATTTCATCTTAGATGTCAAAGCGAATCTGTAACGCAACGCGAAGCAAAAGTTTTATCTGACATGGCCTTAAGAAACAGGCTTTTTAAATTAGCAATTTTAGTGATTTTATTATTGTGTGTGAAAATGAAGTTTTGAGAAAAACTCATTTCATCTTATTCTACACCCTTTTAGGTACCAGAATCCACTCGTTATGTCCAAGCCCGTTTTTTGACACACTAGGTCCCTTTTCTCGGAGAAGGTCACATATACTATTATTTTTTCTTAAAATAGGCTTAATTTTAAATAGTTTTGGTTGCTTTTCGAGTAATGTAATATATAAATTAGCCAAAAAAAAATCCACTAAAAGGAAGGAAGCCAAAAATTTATATAAAATTTTTAATGTAGTAGAACTAAATTGTTTATCCAAGTTCAGCTGTCATACTGCCACCAGAATTTTAGGTAGAGTCTCTAATTTAAAAATTACAAAAAATTGGGTACTATAACTGCGCTTTATAGCACCCAATCTTTTTTTTAACCGAATTCAAAAAAGAAGGAGGTTATCAGTTCGTGTGTACTTTTTTTTTTTGTTTATGTTTGCACAGGCATAACTCTGTCATTTGCCCACCGATTTTCAAAATTCATTTTTTGTTTGAAAGGGTTTGCTTGCAGTTGGGTCCCATAATTTTTTCTTCGCAAACCGAAGGGGGGAAATCAGCTCCCCCGATTGCATAACTCTGTCATTTTTCAACCGATTTTCAAATTTATATTATTGCAGTCTGGTCGCATATTTTTTTCGGAAATCGGTGGGGAAATTCCGAAGAGTGAGATCTTCGTGGAAAATTTGAATTTTTGATTAAAATGAAAGAAATATGATTGTAAGAGTTAGCTAAATAAAGTCTGCGTGCAAATGAAAAAAATATTTTTGACAAGCCGACTTCGTAGTCTATTTGGCTCTTAAAGCAATAGAATCGCTAATATTTCGGTATTTGCTACCAATTTTATATTATTTCAAACCACTGTGACGCAATATAAAGCACAGCTTGAAAAAAAAATTTCATGTTTAATAATGACTGGCAACAAAAACGCCAATAACAATTCGATTTCATTTAATAGTAAGTTGAGTTTTCTATGCCATAAAGGGGTTAGTGACTCTAGACTACAAGCTAAGCAATAATTTATATATATGACACATAAATTCATACCAGCGTTGCCATTTTCTGTACTATACATAGTACAAAAACTGTATTATTAAAAAAGGTTTGTACTATTTTTGTGCCACGAAATCTTTGTACCGTTTTTGTACTATTTTGCTAACTGCTGAAAAATAAAAATATTATACATAAAACAGCAAATTTTAATGAACGTTTCATAAGCTTTTGTTTGAAAAGCTACCTTCTTACAACCTACTTTAGTATTTATTGGATGTACTGATGTACTGCTGCTATTAACCATTCATGTAAGTATATCAAGTATGTCGAATATTGTCACCGAAAATGCAAAAAGCCTATCTAATATATTAAAAGTTTTCTAGAAGAAGCATAAAACTTGTTTAAAAGAAAAATATATTGACAATTATTGCAAAATTTTACAATACAAGTAAGAAAAGGACTATCAAATTTATATATTTATTGTAAAATTTTGCACTAATTGTCAATATATTTTTTAATTTGAAAAAGTAAGTAAGTAATACTTAACTTCTAAGCTACTAATCAAACTTCTACTAATCAAACTTACTTGAAAGTTGACATACCAAAAGATAAGGAGCTATACTTAGACAATATGGCTTGCAAAGATGTGGAGCTTACGAACTAACGACGCAACAGTGCGCAAAAATTAAACAAATTGAATGTGAAAATATTTTAAAGTCTTCTAACTTGCGCAAGTCTCGACCGATTTAAAGCATTTTTGTACGTTTTAATTATGCTTAAAGACACGGAGAAAAGACATGACCATTATAGTATACTAGCTATTTTAATTTAAAATTTAGAATGAAATCGTTTGCATATATTAAATATATTATCCTTTTTTATTAAATTTTAAATTAATTAATTTGCTGGTGTTTAAGCATTGTATATACGCATTTCATTGGTGCTTGACCAAATCGTAAGTAGAGTTCAAACACAATTTTGAAATGCATATAAACAATGCATAAGCAACAGATAATAAATTTCTTAAACCTTTTTTATTAAAGCTAAACTCTAAATAAAAACTCTTAAAATCGGTTGAGATTTGAGAAAGTTACAAGATTTCTAAAGTTTTACATAAGCGATGCGCTTAGTTTCATTCCACTGTAGAGTCGTTAGTTCATATTCTGCGAAATTTTTTTTATTTTTTTATTTTTTTGTGCAAATAAAGCTCCTCATATATTGATATGTCAAGTTTCAAATGTTTTTCATGCACTATTTTATATTAAAAGTTTCTTTAAAAATTTTTAACTTTGGCAACTCCCAACCGATTTTTATAATTCTGGGCTTATTTTAATTATTATAAGATAGACTTAAAAAAATAAAAAATTAGTAGGGTTTTAAACAAATTGCTGCAAAAAAAAAAGACGCTAAGCTTGAAAAAATCAAAACAAATAATAAAAAACTATTTTCTGTTGATAATATTTCCATTACATATTAGTAAAATTAAAATATTTTAAATACATTCGGAAAGCATAACAGCTATTGAAAACAGCGCATTGAAATTTTTTTTTCGTCTTTGAGGTCCCAAAATTCGTATTTTATCGATAACTTTTGATTTCTAAAAATTAGCAAGCATGCCTACAACATAGACTAGGTCTGTTTAAAAGTTTTGTCACATAGTGTAATTAGTCATTTGAAACAAAAAAAAATTAATAATTAAAGAGTACATTAATAGCTCTGTTTCTTTACTTTTCGGGTAAAGTTCGTGCTAATGAGAGTAAAGATGAAATACTCTCACAAAATTTAAAAAATACACAAAAGTACGGGAACAACAAAAGCCAAGTTTCTACCACGAAAAACACGCCTAAGTGTCTTGCCATTTCAAATTAAATATTGAAAGTAATCGCTACTTTTGAAACAAAAAATTAAAAAGAGTTTAATGTACATTGTACCATCACTTCTTACTTTTGTGTTTCTTAACATCGTTATACAATTTGTCTAAAGAGATTTCAATCTTTAAATATAACTCACGCCTATATAAAAATGTTTGTTTATGAATTCAACATGTTTCTTTTCTTTATCTTTCAAATAGTCAGTTGTAATAAAACAGACTTGCAGTGAAATTCCATTTTGAACAAAACTAAAATGTTTCATGAAAACATGCAAATATTTTAAAATACCAAAATTCAATTACTACATCTCATTGTAAGCAGCCAGATGAGGTCAAGATGCCATACCTGAGGGATGAGTGAATTTCAGGGTGTTAATACGACGGCTCTTTCGCAAACGATTCAATGGAATTCCGGCAATAACTCCACCATTGTTAGATATAAAACAACGAAAATATGCTTTAAAATTGGCGATCGGTTTTGTATAGTGTTACAAAAGGCCATATTGCGTAAACGTCGTTCTTCAGATCGAAAACGTTGGCGTTAATTTGTTAGATCACATGCCATTCACACGAGACATAAATCTGTCGGCACATTTCTCAAATATCACATATTAAAATACCAGAACTAAAATAGTATTATTTTTTCATATCGAGTGTGATGTTTGTCATTCTACTTAATTTCTATATTTTTCAACTTTTGAATAAACTGGTACTAACATTTATAAAAGAAAGCTGTTAAAAGGGATCAAACGATCACTATAAGTAGTTTTTATAGGCGTGGCAGTGCCAGTTTTCTAATCAACTTTCAAGATAACTCCAATTTATTTATTTATATGTTGCATCCCAGCAAAAACTTTGCTTACTGGTAGGCAAAAAATTATATGATGATCTAAGTCGTAACTACTTCCAATTTGACTCGATAACTACTTATTTTTATTTGAGAAGTCCAAAAATAAGGGGTACCCTTACAAATGTATTTATATATACACAGCAACTAACTAGTTACTAATTGGCTTACTTAAAGCTTAAAAATAAGTAGTCAAATAAACAAATTAAAATTACAAAAAAAAAATTATGCCCATTATTTTTATTTATATTTTTAAGTTTTTTTTTAGACCTGCGTTCATTCAGATTTGACGACAAGCACTCTACTCACTGAGCTATTGTTGACTTAAGAGCTTAAGCGACAAGAACTAGTTTTCATATACAAACACATGTTGACTTAAAAAGTAGTTGTCTACTTATTTTATTAATTCATATCAACAAATTGTAACTACTTTCAGATAATGAGCAAAATACCCAATTGTAATTAGAAGCACAGTAATAACATATATAAGTACCGCTCATTACTTTATAACCCATTAATAGAGTACTACCGATTACAAAAATGACAAAAGCTTTTGCTGGGATGCTATATCATTTAAAATGTAAATACATATAAATAAGTAAGCGTAATAAATACATATAAACCGATACACTGGGTGGTTACTAGGGTGATCGACTCGGCTTTTCAACCGGTTTTTCCACAATACGGCTGTCGGTTTTTTCAAAATTTTGATTTTAGTCCGCTTTTTTTAAATTAAAAAACCGGCCCAGTCGATTAATTTTCGATTCGTATATTTTATTAGTTTTTACTATATTAAAACTTGACGAACTTTTACTGTTGATTTTCCCAAGTATTTTTGTTCAAGAGCATTTACTGAAGCATGTAATTAAGGTGAACTAATTTTATAAGATGGTAGAAGGGGCGAATTAAATTGGCCTTCTGATGTAGAATTTATATCAAGCTTCATATTTTATATGAAGTTCGACATCCGTCATAGACAAAAAATGCTTGCTGCGTGAATGTCAAGAAATAAACAAGAAAAAGAAAAAATGTAAGTCTGTGCAGTAGGGTTCCTTCCCCCTATATGTGTGGAACAAATTTTTTTTCGGATTTTGATTGTAAATCCTCCTGGAAAGGTCTTTTTTAGTGTTGTACCAAACAAAGAATTATAAAAAAGAAGTCAGATCCGCACAAAAAAATTAATAAAAAATAAGGCCAAGTTGCTATTCAAAAGTTTGGCCGTTAAAAGTACTGAGATCAAAATGAAGACCAAGTTCTTGATAGGTACAATACCATCTCATTTTTAGGCAACCTACTATTTGACAATCTTTTTTTTTACATTTCTAACATTGAGAAGAATTATGGGGAAAGGGTTTCCAAGTAAGCTTAGAAATTAGAACTTGACCACCATTTTGATCTCAGTACTTTTATTGGCCGTAATTTTTGGATAGGTACTTGGCTTTATTTTCAACTTTATGTTTTTATGCGGATGGTATTTACATAAACTTTTAACTCTTTTTTTAAAAACAAATTAAAATCAAAACTTTTGCTTTATAGTTTTCTTCGAAACCCGGTTTCTGGAAAATGTCGAATAATCGATCACCCTATTGGTAACTCATACAAAACATATTTTCTGCTGTAAATGATAAATAACTTTATCAAAATGTATAATATCGTTAGCAATTAAGTTTAAACTAATATCAAGACTTTGTTGCATCGGATGAAAATTTTTTTTATAAACAAACTATGTATCAATCAGGTATACCTCAAAGTGCATGAAAATAGAGAGTTGAAGCAAAATACGATGTCAAGTTGATGTATGGAAAAATCACTATGATTGTCAGTTTCTTCTGAATTGTACTCGAAGTATTCGAAACCCGGGTTTTGAAAAATGTTGAATAACCGATTACCCTAATATGTACTTACATAAACTCTAATCAACACAAATAAATTTCATGTAAAATATTTTAGATGTGTGTACACGTGTGTGTGTATGTTTGTGCTGTATAAGTAAAATTGGGATGGTTTCGATTTCACCTTCATAAGTAGATGTAAGCTTACGATTAAAATTATTCGTAACGATTGATCTCAAACACATGATTGCACTCATTTCACTTCACTTTTCAAAAAAGTAATTAAATACATACAAAAATGGAGACATTCCGACAAAGAAAGAAAAGTAAAATATCGTTTTAAACATGTATATATGGTAAAAAGAATCATTAACTATATATGCAAATCTTATAATATCAACATTATTACATACATATATTTATTTTATAGCCCTGAGAACAATTGGAAAATGTCTCCTTAGGCAATAGTTTGGCAATATCCCCAAATTGTCATCTAGAAGAAAATTATCAAAGTAATGTAATTTTTGAGACAATTACGCAATATAAACAGAAACAAATTTTAATTGATTGATTTTATTTCAAATAATATTGAATTAAACATTTTAAAAGCCCCCGAAGAAAACAGATGATAACCTCAACACGGCTGGACCAATTTTCTTCAAACGTAGGTTAGAACATTTTGGATCAAGTCACCTTTCAAACAAAATTTACTAAATTAAAATCGATCTACCCGTTTGGGTGCTACGGAGCCAAAGACACACAGATTCAGCAATATACATACATCTAGAAGAGATGTGATATCTTCTAAACGGCTGGGTTGATTTTCTTCAAACATAGCTAAGAACACTCTCCATCAAGTCGCCTTTCAAACAGAAAACACTAAATCAAAATCGATCCAGCCGTTTGATCTGGACATGTACTCATACAGACACACAGATACACAGACACACACTACAAACTTATAACACCCCTTTCTTTGGTCGGGGGTTAAAAATATACAAAAAAATGTGTAATCTCCACGAAAATAATGGGTCTAGCGGGTCCAAACTCACAGCCGTTCTCTCCGTTCTATGTGCACTCATGTATGTATGTATGTATGTATGTATGTATGTATGTATGTATGTATGTATGTATGTATGTATGTATGTATATATGTATGTATGTATGTATGTATGTATGTATGTATGTATGTATGTATGTATGTATGTATGTATGTATGTATGTATGTATGTATGTATGTATGTATGTATGTATGTATGTATGTATGTATGTATGTATGTATGTATGTATGTATGTATGTATGTATGTATGTATGTATGTATGTATGTATGTATGTATGTATGTATGTATGTATGTATGTATGTATGTATGTATGTATGTATGTATGTATGTATGTATGTATGTATGTATGTATGTATGTATGTATGTATGTATGTATGTATTTATGTCAGGGACTGAAAAAATGGGTTCAGGTTCCGGTTCAGGGTTCAGGTTCGGGTTCAGATTTAAAACCAAAATTTAAACGCGCGCAATTATTTTGCTTAATAATAAAATACTTAAATCAATTGTTTGTACATTCACGTTTTTTACGTTTAATCACTATCCTGCCTGTTATGTAAATCGAGTCATTTTTAAAAACGCTCGATTTAGAAAAATTAAATCCACTAATAGATAGCAAACTTTTTTCATACTTTTCTGCAATTTCATATTTTTTAGAGCTTAAAATATCACATCTGAAATTAATTTACTATATACGATTTAAATACATCAATGGGGGCATTATTTATTTTTGGAAACCGAGAAATTTACTCGGATTCGGTTTACCGAACAGGGCCGTATATTCTTTTTTTAATTTAATTAAATTTAACTTATTTAGCTTTCAAAAAAAACTTTTTTCAACTTTGTAGCGTACGTACCGCATTGACATAAGAAAATATAGTTCAAATAAGAAATTATTAGAAATACCCAGAACAAGAAAAAACAAAAAAATTTGGCAGCCATTCGGCACTTTTAAAAATTGCATGAAATAGTCAGCTTTCGGGGTGCTGCAACCTGGTATGAATTTGCTTTGGTCGTTATTTTATTTTGATTTTGTTTTTAATTTTTTTTTTGCATGCAAGAAATGTAATGTTTTTTATTATTCTTCTATTACATAATTTTGTTTTTATTTTTGAACCCGAACCTTGCTGAATTTTTGGGTTCAACGGGTTCGGGTTCAAAGTCTTTATAAACAGCGAACCTGAACCGATTTGGGTCCAGGTTCGGATTCGGTTTCAGTCCCTGATTTATGTACGTATAGAAAAAAAATATTCTTCTTTCAAGATTTGGGTGCAGAAGAAATTTGCATGAATATTTTACACAATATATAGAACTTTATGACAAATTAGTTCTGTATTATAGACTTCAACATCATATTTTTTGATTTATGACGTTGTTTGAGTAAATGAGCGATATGTCCAGACAGCATGAAGAACAAACAATTTCCTATTGGGATATTTAACTCTTACTTAAATGTTTCCTTGAATATTTTTTTATGTTTTCAATAGAAAAGTCTAAACATTTTCTTAACTATCAAAACAGCATCGCATTTTTTTCATTTTCATTTTTCCTTATCTTTACAATATTAAACACGATTGCTTTATTTGTGGCTACAGAAAAAAACAATTTCTAATATTTCAACCATAAGTTGGTCAAAAGTTACAGACAACAACAATGTGAAAATAAAATATAAACGCATAAGAACTTTACAATTGCCAATAATTCCACTGCAGCATCTGTTGTGATAAGTGTAAAAAATTAAACAACAAAAACACAAAAGAATAACTTTAACTACAACTACTTGAAACAGATAACTGCAACACACTTCAACAACAGCAACAGTAGCACTCACTATTGTACAGTGATGGAAAATACAGATTTTGTAATGGTACTGAACTTCAACTTCAAAGGTACTTTTTCCAGCTTAATAGTACTTTTTTCAAGAATTAAAAAAATACAATTTCTGCTATTCTCAATCATCATACAACAGAACAATTCTTGACATTTGAACATATTTTTTCATTATTTCTGTAGTTTTGTCTCAATCTTGAAACTCTTCGGGTTTGTATTGACTCTAAATACGGAAATTTCTGAGTTTTGTTCTAGTTATTAAATTTAAAAAATTTTAAACTACATAGAAGTAACTTGAACTAACAACAACTTTTCATATCCTAACGGTCCTTTTCGCAATGTACGATTAAAAGTTAACGTGGACTTTAACGGCAAGTTCGGCATACAAAACTTGTCGTTAAAGTCGACGTTAACGTTTAATCGTACATTATGAAAAGGGCCGTAAGGCAGACATTAATAAAGTTCAGCCAGTGGTTAGACAAAATTCAGTTTCATGTTTGTTGCTTTTGCTACCATTTGGCAGTCACATCTATTGGCCCGTCTAGATCTTCGTGCCTATGCGGCTGTAAATATTCGTAGGCATATTTCTTTTCATTTTTATTTCACTCAAAATATAAATACTGAGGATTTACTAGTTCTAAATACTTTCTTTATCAACAATGCCAGGAAAAGTTTTGATATTTTCATTTCGAGTGAAATGGGACATGTTCCACTATATTGGATTTAAGAATGTAGAAGTTTACAACCAAAACCAAAATAAGCAGAGTGGAAATTAACAATGAATTTTAAGTTTGAACCGATTTGTTTTCTTCAAGTAAAAAAATAGAGTTTTTCAAACTTATTTTTGAAAAGTATAGATAGAAAACTAACGAACCAAATGAAAATTTAAGTAGTTCTTACAGAAGTATTTGATTGTATGTACTATGATTTTGGTTAGTATTTCTTAGGCCCAAATTCACAGTCATTAGTTAGCTAATGGCAATAGTTTAGCCAATATTTTATTCACACTTCTTTGTTTACCATTAGTTAAACCGTTAAATTACATTGGTTAAAAATTAGTTAGATGCTTTGGAACGTGGCGCAATAAGTATACAGGTGGCAGCATAACGTCAGCTGATTATTTTTTGTTCTGGTAGCATTGTACATAAGCAACGTCTAGCAAGTGTATTTGTTTGACAAGCATTATTGTATTTGTTGTATTTGTTGAGCCTGCATACTTATTACACCATGTTCCGGAAATTATTACATGCACATAGCATACTTTTAGGAGCGAAAAAAATATTTGCTCCATTAGCTTTGTGTGCTTAAAAATTTTTATATTGCTGCCTTAAGGTGTGAAATATTCTTTATTTCTTTATTTTTGCTTGTTTATTTATATTTGATAGGGCTACCATTCTTTACCCGTATTGAAAATTTTAGTTAAACAATACACTGTAAATATGAAGTTTTAGTTAAACAATAGTTATCATTTTAGTTTACTAATAATTAACTAATGACTGTAAATTTGGGCCTTAATGCTACACATTGGAAAAAGTACTTTTTATGTCGTGTTGATACTGCGGTATTTTGAAAAAGAAAAAGTACTGAAAATAGTACAATAGTACTGAATTTTCCATCACTGCTATTGTATTTAACTTTGATGGAAGTGGATATGCCAACCAGTACTATCGGAGTAACATTTACACACACCATCTCTCGAACAGAAACAAACTCTACGTTTCAACAATGTTATACAGCACGAAAGTTTTGTGAACCATATCGAGGGGACTTTTTGCTACAAAACTTGAAATGGAAAGAAAACGGAGCAGCAGCACTTTCGCAAAATCAACTTTCATTTTCAGAATTTATAATAAAAGCTAAAAAAAAACAAACACACGCACTCAAAATGAAATAAACAAAATATAAAAAATACTTCAAACAGGCATTAGAGATTATAAGCAGCCAGCCGGTCGTGCTGAACTTAGAAACGCCATGACATTTTGCTTTCCTTTTTTCATTTGGTTGTTTCTTAACTCCTCTCTGTCTAAATTTGTTTTATTTTTTACTTGTGTTCTATTTTAAAAGTGCACATAGAACAAATTGTCTTGTAGCGAAATGTAAATTTAATTTGCTTACAAACTGTTAGAAAAAAAAGAAATAGACAAATGAATTAATGAGAAATGCAAATGTTAACACAAAAATAAAAGTACACATGCTAAAAACAATAAGAAAAAAGTAAATATGAGTTATAAATTAACGACAAATATCTCTTTTTCTAGTTCTACTTTTGCCGGAATAACTGAACAGGCTTTCCTTTTATACCTATTCAATTATTCAGTTTTAAAATAAACTAATTATGTAGCTATGTGCTGAAACTACTAGAGATGCCAAAGTTCCAAAGCCCGATGGCTTACATATCAAATAAGAATATCGCAATCTTTCCTAATCCATTAAAATATTTTATGACATCATGCTGCCTCCAAAGATGTAGTTAAAGGTTAAAAAGATTAAAAGGTTTCTTATTGATATGTATTCCAGAAAATATACTAGCAACTAAATCGTATTAATTGGTTTAAATTACAAATTACATTTGTTCGAGATATTCAAAAATTAAATGGTCCCTTGCAGTAAATTCATCTGACAAGTTTTCAAAACTAAAAATGTTCTCCCAAATTTTAAAGATTAAGCAACAAAAATGTTTTACGTTTAATTTATTTGCAACAACTGCTTTTTCAATTTAAATATGGGCAGCATGTGCAACATCAGCTATAATGCTTTTATCGGTTGATGATGTGTGCGAATACCTCGTATTTCACTCACTCTGTGCATGATTTCTCATCATTGAGGTGTGAGAAATTTACCAGCCAGCAACTGCAACAAAACAACGAAAAAATCTGATCATTTGTCGAAATATTTCTTGGTAGGCTTGTGTGAATTCCATGGGGCAACATTCAGCTTACATGCTACAACAGACGCTAGCTGCATAAACTGTTGAAAGGCAATAAATTTCGCAAAAGATATGTATAAACCTAAATGAAAGATACACATGTACATAAGTAAGTGTGTATGTATGGATAGATATGAGGTATGTTAACCAACGCAACTTTATGTTGTGTAAATATTCAGTTTGCTGTATTATTATTTGAACTTTCTCATAAATTTATCAAGTGTAAAGGAAAGCAAAAACAACAATAGAAGCAGACGACGAGCGAATGAGTGTTTGGTAAAAATTATATTTTCTTATCTTCAAGAAACATAAAGGAAGACTTTTTCGCAAAACAAAAGCTCTACTAAAACAACAGGCAAATGTTGTATCCAATGAATAAAAATATTTCAAACTTATTGAAAAAATTTAATAAAGTGCATATCGCTCATTTGCTGCGACGCACAGTGCTGTGTCCCATAGACAAAACACACAAAAAAATAAAAGTTCTTATACATATTGTAGATAAAAAATGTATCGATCGAGAGATAACAATATAATTCAGAAGAATTTTAAAGAATTTTTTAGATTTAACCTCCCAGTGGTAAATGAAACGAAGTACTTATGCTAACTTTAGACGACATGTATTTTACATCTGACTTGTCAAATTTCCCACTGCAAAAGTGATACATGCCGTGTGAAACACATGAAACATTGTCAGATGACATTTACAGAAGCAAAGTCAGATGAAAAATTTTCAATCAGAGCGTGTTCTATTTTCATCTGACAAGGTATCTGACATCAGCTGTATTAAATTATCAAAAGTGTAGTTTGGCTGAAAAGACATTAAAAAGCAAAGAGCGCTTTATATATTTACGAAAATTGTGCAAAAACTAAGCTGTTGTGAACACTCAGAGGTTATGTCAGATGAAATTGCACATGTACATGTGAAAGCAAATATTATAAACCGTCTGTAAATTGACAATTTTGACAAACATGCGAAGTTACATATGTCTCACACACCTAACAAGCCATATGTAAAAAACATGTCGTCTAAAGTCAGCATAAGTACTTAGATTGTAATGTACGTGTTATCTAATATGTCATTTACTAATAACAGCTTCGATTATTTTGCATTGCGTATGTGAGTATTTCGTTGTATTTCATAGAATTTATCCCTTATGTGTTCAAAGTAAAAAATTGTGTCGAGCTCTCTTACATTTCTTCACTTATTATGTAAACGCACAGTAGCGACAGGTACTACCATCATAGCT